>JBBPMW010000034.1:0-40584 GCA_038090535.1 Tylopilus alboater | reverse complement strand
TATTTGGCAAACTACGCTGATCGGGGAGGTGGGTGTGATTACGTTATACAATTACGTGACATACGTACGCAGCAACTGTTTTTGAATTTTTGATGGATTCATGTAATTTTGGGTGTCACGTCGGGGGCTCGTTGCCCTCCCTTTGTCTTTCACCATCACCATCCCCCGCTATCCTCCCTCCCCCGTATAATCCCCTTACAAGCCTTATATCCCTACCATCGTTGGTCGGACTCGCAAGCGCCCCAATACTAATGACAAGCCAGTCCCTCTGACACATATCGTCAATGCATCCCCACATCCAGCAACCATCACCCCACCACCCTGCCTCTTCTCACCACAACTATGGCACCCGTATCCGCAAGAACTCCGTCCTCAAGCCAAGCGCACGTCTAAGACAGTCCCCCCCTTCCCCGCATCCTCCGCCACGCAAGATCAAGCCTGTTCCTATCCCTACCGCTCACCATCCCGTCCCCCCCACACCGGATCCTTGCTTTCCAGTCTTTCCCCTCCCCGGTGTCATGCTGCACCCGGAAGATGCCTCCAATAAGGTCTTCCACGCGATTGGTCGGTCCTTCCTCTCAGTCGTACGTTCTTCTCTCGCCATCTATTGCTCACGGCACATCGCACGTGCTCATACTGATGCCTTGTAGGAAAATCGCGCCTTGACGATAAAAGATCTCGCGGAGATGACCCTCAATAATGGTCTGATGTGCCAAAAGTACGTGCATCCTTCCGTCCCTCACCCCTTCAGCTCTCGTGGCCTTGATTTCCGCATTGCTCCCTGCTTTGCATCTATCACCTTGCTTTTATCTCATGTTGCTCATCGGTGTTCCTTCTCCCGATCAGTGTCTCTGCTGCATCTCAGGCTATCACTACCTACATTCGCAATCATATGGCACGATGCGAGGCGCAGCAAGACCACCCTCTCCTGCTTCGGCATGTTTTATCTGGAACTCCCGCGGATGACGACCTCGTACCTGCACTGTACAGTAGAATGGGTGGCGCAACCAACCTGCCCAAATCTAGTTTGAAAGACCTGGACTTCAACGACAAAAACGTCGCGCACGCCGCTCAAGGCTCACCAGAAACGGAACGGCTAACTAACTTCCGACGGGGCACGATGGTGTGGTACCTTTCCAAGGCGGCAGGCGTCTCGTGTCCGTTTGCACGTGCCGGAATCCGTCTCTGCGAGTATGGCAAAGAAGGAAGGAAAGTCGCGGAGAAACACGGCGATGAGTCACAAGCAGGTCCGAAGAAGCACACTAATCGTGACGACGCGCAGTGTGGAGAAAAGAGAAAGAGAGTGAGGAGGGGTTGTCGACGGAATTCCGACGGGTCTCGGGAAAGTTCAAGCGCTGGACGGGACAGCCAAAGTCCTGTGATCGACAGCGGATATGGTGAGCTGAGCGCCGATTCTAGTGACGATGAGCGGCCCCCCAAGGTGAAGCTCACCCTCCGACTCCGGCCGTCTCTGCCGTGCGCGCCGACGCACGCCGCTGCATCCCGGCCGAGAGAGGTCATTGACTTGTCGAGTGACGTGACTGCCTCTTCGTCCGAAGACGACGATGTCGGCGCTGGTGATAGTGATGCCGCCGACATGCGTCAGGACCCGCCTGAGGCGCCATGGAGTCTCCCTCCATATCCGCGCCGGTCCATCTCCGTGCCGTGCTACACGCCGACTTGCGATGAGCGCGCTTGCTCGCCATCGTTCTCGATCCAGCGACATGCGGCATCGGACGAGAGGAGGCGGTCGCCATCCGTTCCCTGGAGCGCATCCCCACCTCCTGACTCGGACCATGACGATTTCGACCTCGACTTGGACTCGGACGTCGATTGGGACTCTTCCTCTCTTTCCGCCGCCTCACCAGCACCGGTTCTCCGAGTCAAGGTTGAGGCCACCGATGACCTTCAGCCGTTCAAGCACGGGCCCGCCGACATCCGTGACATGCTAGATGCTTGGGAAGACCTCGATTGCGCACCGACATCCACTGTGTCATCAGCGACCGTCAAGCTACCGACCACGGACGACCTCAAATTTGACGCTCTGGAGCTCTGGGAATGGGAATTTGAGAGTGGCTGGAATGGTATTCCACAAGATCAACAGGATTTGCCCATTGTAAAAATGGAACCGGACGAGCGTGAATGTCTCACCCCCTTTCCAGCGTCCGCACCAGGGTTTCCGGTCTCTCCATACTCCCCATTTACTTCCTCATCCCATCGCTCGTCATCATCCCCCGTTTCTGAATCGGACATGGGTGCCTTCACTTTCCACTCTCCTCTTTCACCTTTCACATTGCCCACATCACCTTCTCCGTCCTCATTTCCGACTGGGGCAACTGGGGGAGGCTGCGCACTGACTTGGCAAGATGCTGAGTTGCTTGGCCCGGATAGTGTGCATCCACATGAATTTGAAGATGGATGGGCTAGTGGGGTAAGGCTGCACGCAGAATGCAACCTGCTCCCACAACCTGCTCCAGATGAAGTCACCTCTTCTTCTTCGCTACCTGTTGAACCTAAACAAGACAAAGTAGACGTCGCGTGCATGGTGGTCAAAGAGATAGGAAATTGTCATACGGATTCCAAGGTCTGCCCATCGCAATCTCCATCTGTGGCTGTCGTGGTTGTTCGTACGTGTCGTCCGTGTACCCCAGACATTTGTGCAACCCAAATCGAAGGTGCGTAGGTGTACATACCGGGTTTTACTACGGAAATGTTAACCCATGTTTGTTCGTAGGCATTTCTGTATATCAGACTGTGCTCGGTTCGACCCTTCTTTTGAGGCGCATCGACACAGACTTCGTGAATCTCAGTACGATTCTAGCTCACCTGTCTCTGTCCCCTCCATCGCCCCTTCCTAACGCTTGCGTAAACGTATCTCATCCTTCGTCGTCCATCGACGGAATCTGGGCCCCTCTCAGTGTCGCTCGCCTGTATGCCCATGGTTTACCAACAGGACTAGAGAGCATTTTTCTCTCTAACGACCTTGTCATGCGCTTTCCCACCGCTCTACAGGATTTCTACCAGAAGAGCACATCAGGGAGGTTACTAAATCAGTTTGGGCCACCCTTCAACACCTCGCTCTCTTCGCCCGGAGCTGGGAATCCGTTGCATATATCACAACTCGACCATGGAAAGTCCACGAAAGAAGATGTGTGGGAAGCTTCTATCGAGGCCGGACTTGTTGAAGAACCATTGCTAGCCATCCCACCCTCCGTTAATCTTGCGCTGGCCGCCCTGCACCCATCGACATCGAGCGAAGTGGTCACCGTCCTGCCAGAAATGCCACTCAGTCCCACGGAGCAAGAGATATTTCATGCTCTCTGTGTTCATCCCGACTGGGAAACGGAAGAGGTTGGAACGAGCGGCAGTGGGGAGAAAACTGACACTTCACCTAAACAAAGCCCTACGAGAGAGAGACCATTGCGACGGTCGAGGAGGGTTGCCGATGCAGTTGCTGCACGATCTCGTGTTGCCCCACCAAGAACGAAGGGTCCTCGACACTCTTGATTCACCGACTTCTGCTCAGTCATGGCGCTTGCTTGAAGCGTTTCCCTCGTTGCTGAGTTTCGTTCTATTGTTGACTTACATTTTATGCTTGCTAGACATTGTATCAGGTGTCTTTGACGTCACGTTCGTATACCTTCAGTATTCTATGATCCCCACTCGGCTTTGAGCAGTGCACTCCTTTGCATTCTATCCTTCTTCTTGGCCCTGGCCAGCTCGCCGGGACCCATTTAATGCGATGTACGTATGGTACATGGCCGTATATTACAAAGCATTCTAACAGAGCGGCGCCTGGTGAACGTTTGACTTCGTCCGAACGACGGCCTGCGGGTGGTGAGCAAGTCTCTTGGCCGAGTGCGCCCGAGGAGGTAAGACGGGTTGTTCTTGGGAAAGGAAGTGCAGAGGTAGAGGAAGGTCACTAGCGGAGTGTGAAAAGGCCGCTTGACATCCCTTACCGTGGTTTGTTCCCAACCACGAAATTTCTACCATCTTACTTAGTACTCCGTATTTCTCTGGTCCAAGTACGCCAGCTCTTTTAAAGTACTGCTCGGTGGATATCCTCCATCAAATATCCTTTGCTTTACTTGCTTTTTTTGGCTTTTTTCTTTAGCTCATTCCCGGCCAAGCGCAAGCTAATTCATTGACACGTCTCCACCGTCGATTTCCGCATCGCAGACACGACCTTCCAAACACCATCCATCTGGTCATCAGCTTGGGTTTTGCTTTATTTCACCCAGTGCACGAAAAAGCGGACGGGTGTCCGTTAATCTCCATCCACAACCCAACAGTAATCTCTAATTGCACACGAAAACAAGCCCTATAATGTCTTTATCTGCCTCTGACAACAATGGCTCCTATTCAAGAGTTTCCTCGGGCAAAACCCCACCCCCGGCACCTTCTGCAGCCTTTGCAAAGAGGTAAGCGGCCTACTTTTGGCATTTTTGGCGTCGTAATGACCATCCGCAGAGCCAGGGAGATCCAAGCGGAAGAACGCCTAGGGAGATACAGGCCACCCGCGCTGCGCGCCCTTGCACCTTCTGGGTCTCCGCCCAATGACTTTACATCCAATGTTTCATCCCAGGGTGATGATGACATTCCTCCAGCGTCAGCCTATCCTCCCGGTTTCAGGAGAGCCAGGGCCGGCACTCTCCCTTCCGATGTCCACCTCGCGGCTCAAAGATTTGCTGCCGCCTCTAATACCTTGGGCAGTACGACACCTTCTACCGAGTCCTTTACAGAACAAATCCAGCAACGGCAAAATGCCAACACCCCTCCCAGTCTCGTCGTGCCTCCGCGTCCTGGTCTTCGTCAGTCGACCACCCCGATTACTCCTGCCACCACAACCAGTACGCCTGTAGGTGTTGTCGAGCGTAACAGCCGCCTTAGGTCTGGTTCACTGACTTTGCCATCTTCCGGCCTAACGAACCCGTTCGGACCTTCCCTCTTTTCGTCGTCCTGGTTATCATCCACAAATCCTTCTGGTTCATCGTTTCCCGTTCTGGATGAGCTGCGCTCTGTGACCTCCGCGGATTCGGCTGATGACTTTGATGTACACACGCTTGATTACCTTGGGTTGGATGACAGCCACCGTCCACCGCCGGCAGCCACAATTTCCGAGTTACGTACACAGGCACAAGCGGCGATTGCGGGAAACTTGGCTAACCCACCTCGCTTGCGTGCAAGTACAGTGTCTAACCCGTATCGTGCACGCTCTTCTGGTACTACTTCGTTGTTGGCTACGCCAAGCGGTGAAGACGAAGAAGAGTTCTTTGAAAATTACGAGACTCAACAGTTGTATGGACGCCAGCGTCTCAGCTCATACGATGGATCTCTCTCTGATGCAAACCTTTTGCACTCGTCTTATGTTGCCAAAGGATTCAAGCAGACTGATCACCTCTCCCCTGGTAGTGCGCTGGCCTCACGGCCGCGTGCCATATCCGTCGGGACTCTCGACGATCCAACTCGTTCTCTTCAACGCCGTATTACGACGAGCGAGGTTCAGACCTCATACTTCAACGACCTTACCCCTGCTACAGGCAACAACCTTACTGGTCTTTCCAGTCCTGCCAGTATCCTCAGATCGGATACCAAGCTAGCTTCCCGCAACACGTCCTCGTCTACTGTCCATTTTCCTAATGGCGAAGTTAGCCGCGCGTCAGCTTATCTCGTTGCTCCAAACTCCCAAGGAAGGGCAGTCTCGCCGAAGTCCGAGGGCAACAACAATTCACAGATACAGACACCTACTCGATCATTGTGGATTGGCAATCTTGATAGTGCAGTGACGAGCGAACAGCTTATCCACGTTTTTGCACCCTACGGCGCCATTGAGAGTTTGAGGCTGTTGCCCGAGAAGGTCCGTTCAGTCTGGTCTCTTCAGAATAATGCTTACCCTAGAGTTAGGAGTGTGGCTTTGTCAATTTTGTTGATCAAGCGGATGCTATTCGTGCAAAAGATGACGTATTGAACCGTCTTGGAGGCAACATTGGCATGCCCAATGGACAGACTGTACGAATCGGATTTGGAAAAGCCGACAGTGCCCCGGTTGCACCCGCAAAGGGTACTACTATCACGAATTCCGGTGCAACATCACCCAACAGCATGGGTAAGAGTGCCAGCCCTGGCCTAGGAGGCTTGGACGCTCAGCTGCAATCCACCCCTACCCGTGCGTTGTGGATTGGCTCCATTCCCAGTACCACGACTCCCGCCACCATTCTTAATGTCTTTAGCCCCTACGGGCCCATCGAGTCTGCCCGTGTCCTGACACATAAGAATTGTGGATTCAGTTAGTTATTCCTTTTTTATGGAACGTAGATATGTTATTGACACTTTTTTAGTCAATTTTGAACGCCTTGATGATGCCGTTCGGGCGAGGAAGGCGTTGAACGGTCGCGATGTGCTGGGCAGTGATGTTGGGGCCATCCGCATTGGGTTTGCCAAGGTGCCAGTCAAGAATGGTCAAGAAGGCAATGGCGCACAAGATGACAGCCCCAGTGTCGCGGTACAGGGTATTGGTGATCTGAGTGTCGGGGCAACTATCCATGCGTTGCGGAGCGTCAAAGGTGCTTCAACGATCCCCGCTGACCAACAGGTTCTTGGAGGAACAGTCGAGAACTACCGTTCAAACTTACTTCTTAGCATGATCGGTTCTGGCATGCATAACGTAGCTTATGTTTCTGACGGACTTTCGAAGCCTGCCGGGTGGACCCCCTCCGTGACGGAGCAACAAATGATCCTGCGAGAGCTCAGCAAGGGATGCACTGATGCAGAGGCAGATATCCAAGCCCTTTCTGGTCAGTCATCTACGCACCTTGTACAACTTGCTTCTGATCCTTTGATTAGAATTCCGACCTCCTACAATGTACTACACTACGATACCACTCGTTTCTGAGAGGCCAAATAACAGGCGATGGGATGCTTCTAAACTTCGTGAGCTCCGCAAGCGACTTGATTCCGGCACAATGTCTGTCGAGGAAACCGATCAGGTTGCAGGGGACTTCCTCGATGGGGAGATTGTTGATTTGGCTTCTGACTGGCTTGGAAACACGGTTGGTATTATTCATCAGTATTGGATAGCTTCATGTATTTTCTCTGAAAACGACACACAGGTTGTGCAAAAGCTGTTTGAAAAATGCTCCGCGGGTCCAAGGTCTGCAATGTTGGAACGAATCACTCCTCATCTGGCTATGATCGGCATTCACAAGAACGGAACGTGGGCTGCACAGAAGATCATCGAGTGCGCGCAGACTCCCGAAGAAGTTGCACTCATTGTGCAAAACCTGAGGGCTTACGCGCCTCCCCTGCTCCTCGATCAGTTTGGAAATTATGTTGTGCAGTATGTCGCGTGTCAATGTTCCGCTTCCTACACTCTTAACCAACAATAATTTATCAGATGTTGTCTGCGCTTCGGTCCACCTGCGAATGACTTCATTTTTGATGCTATGGTGGATCGTATGTGGGAAATTGCGCAAGGCCGTTTCGGAGCAAGGAGCATGAGGGCATGCCTCGAGAGCCCTCACATCAGTATCAGTCAGCAACGGCGCATCGCTACCGCTGTGATTCTCAACTCAATTCCCCTTGCCACCAACCCAAACGGCGCGTTGTTGCTAACCTGGTTGTTAGACACGTCTTCGTTCCCATCACGATACAGTTTACTTGCGCCACGGTTTACCCCTCACCTTTCGCATCTTTGCACACACAAACTAGCGTCGCTCACTGTCCTCCGAATTGTCAACCAAAAGATCGAACCCGAGGCATCCCGTCAAATCGTGCAAGCATTGTTCTCGTCGCCCGGGGATCACGTGCTAACGGATGTTTTGGGAGACCAAGTAAACGGTGTTGCTGTCGTACACAAAATCCTGACAAGTCCCTTCCTTGACCCTACCGACAAACCGAATTTCATAGAGGCAACGAAGCGCGTATTGATCGAATTGAAGGTGATCGCCACCCAAGCATATCGTCGGCTCATCGAGGAAGTCGGCCTACCCATTCCTAACTACCAACCAACATACACCACTAACGGTCCGCCTGGCAAAAAGGGACAATCTCATAATTCTTTTGGTGTTCCTGGTCTTCCTTCCGGGTACCCATCCAATGACCAGGGTCTGGCCTCTATGATGGCTGCGCTGCAGATGGGTGGTCAGAATCCACAGTCTGGACCACCTCAACTGCACATTGATCTTACATATGGTCAGAGTAATGCGCCTATCCGTTCCCGCACTTCGAACCCCCCATCAGCATTTTCCCCGTCCTCAGACCCATTCAATCCATTTGCTCTCCGTTCGCCGGACATTAGCAGTCCCCGCGCAGCAGTTCGCCGTAACGGGACCGTGTCTGCTGCAACCTCTATAGCACAACCCCCTGTTTCCACGATTCCTTATGGTGCTCAGTCCCCTGCGCAGCCTGGCGGTGTTCTTGGGATGGGTCAGGCCGCATACAGTGGCCAGACTGTTCCCCAGGTCTATCCGCCGTATGCCATGTATCAAGTATACCAGCAGACGCCGCCAACTAACATGGGTGCCTTCAATTAAAAAATACATTTCTGCCACGAAATCCGTTTATGACACGTTTGCACATCGAATGAAGTTATTCTTTCTGTTGTCTATCTATCCTCCTTCTGCCTACTATGGCCCAGGTCGTTGCCAAACACCTTCACTTCCCTTCCTTTCATTGATACCCCTCTCCCTGATGCTTCCTTACACTCCTTTTCAGTGTCAAACTGGACAGAGTTGTGAATACTGGCCGATGCTGGAATGTTGCTATCCTCACTTTCTATTCTTCACTAGGCTAGGTCGACTTTTGCGACCGTGTATAAGTACATAGCGGATGGTTGTAAAACTTGGCCGTAAGGTATAGACAATAAATTGCTTTCAAACTTTGCGGCTCAGTGTGCTTATTTTGAACCACCACCTCCCGACTCCTCGTCATGGGAAATGCTCCTTCGAGAACAACCCGTAAACTACCGAGGGCCACGGGTCCGCGTGTTCCTGCAGCTGCAACCGCAGAGCCAGCACGCCCACGACCTGGGAAACCATTGGCCTTTGAGAATAAAAATGAAGGTGAGCAGCGCATAGTCTTTGTGCAGTTCACCATCCCAACGTAACGCGTTCGGACAGCAATCGAGAGGGACGCCAAGGATCCGCACTTTATGGAGAAACTGAACCGACTGGGCCCAGTGCGGGTCGACCACCACATGCAAACAGTCCGAGCTGTAAGCCTGGGATGGCAGTTCGTCGGTTTACCTGGCCAAGTCGCTCAATGAAGGTTTCCAGGCGAGCGACGTGCAGAATATGTATCGCTCCAGAATGCGGTCAGAGGCCGAGGCCTCGGGCGTGCAGCCGACGAAGAACCGTCTCTTGGCTTCCTCCCTGGCAGAGCTGCTCGAGGCGAGAAAGTCGGTCGCGGACGGGGCTGAGCTGGAGACACTTGCGAGACGGTATCACGTCGATGTCGCGAAGCTGGAGCAGATAAGTCGGGTCGTGAACACGCCGAGCATCGACGTGAGCACGGTCGTCCGGACCACGGATAAACATGGGGAAGAGTCTTTGACGATGATGGTAAGTCGGCTCTCGTGACCTTGCATACTGGTGCATGGCTCAGTATTACGCGATGAATTAGGCTCGTTGGATCGATCCCGCGCTCTCTCGTGCATAACAGAGATCGAAGGATTGATAGGTGTTACAATGCGGATGAATACACGAGATGACATTAAGGTTTTCTATCCTAGAAATATACACGTAGAGCGTTACCTTGCACCGACTCTGTTGGACAGTATGGACATTTGACACGTCTGCAGACGTCCGCGTCAATCACGGAGACAACAAAACATAAAGGGTGACGACGGACCCGTTAACTTTGCTAAGTTTCTGTAGGCTGTCCTTTGTGATGACGTGTCCACAGGTCATCATCATCGGTGGGTTTTGCTCTGTGGACTGTTCTTTCGAGACAGGACACGCAAAGATCGAATGATAACGGTTTTCCGGAGGAAGGGGTATCTCAATCTATGGCGACAAGGCCATCAGTAGTTAAAGGGTCACATCCGGATGAGCAGCGTACAGGAAGCTCGTCGCTTTGACTCCACTCGCTCTTCTTCTCTTTCATCACGGTCCGCGCCTTTTCAATCCTTGCCAGCGCGCCTCCGCCACCGATATCGCCGATGACTCGGAGGGGGACCTGTCGGCTCATACCCAGACTCGCACAATATTCTTTCGCAAAAAGTGGTTCGAGGTCCGTATGAAGCGAAGGCGAGGCAAGATCTGCGTATGGGGAGCGCTCCAGCCTCTCCTTGGGAAGGTAAGCCAGACAAGCCATGAGGCGCTTGAACTCGGGTGCGTGTTCAGGATAGAAGCCTCGCAAAGCCGCATTTGCATACGATATCGCTGGGGTGGGATTGGATGGATCGGAGGAAAGGAGTAATCGTACGTATTGAGAACGGTGAAGGTAGAATTCTAGTGGAGAAGACCGTAGACGAAGGAACGAGCGGTTCTTCCTAGACCACCTGATAACACGCTTTAGCTTGCAAGTGAGGAACTTTCGCGCAGAGTGCTCACTCAAGCGCAGGGCCGACATCCTGTCTTCGGAGTGCTGTCATGATGCGGTGAAGCTCCACGAACTGGCTACGCAGCTCGGATGTGATTTCGACGCCAGACTCCTGGGTGCGCTTGTTCGTTAGTATGTCAGGGAAGTAGGGCATGGCGGACGTACTTCGATGAAGGTCTCTGCTGTGGAGAACTGGCCCGTACGAAGGAGGTGCAAGGAAATCGTTCGATCGAGTGCTCCTTTGGCGGCATGGGATGTAAAGAGGGGGTCATAAGTGGGCAAGGGCTGCGTGAATTTCTGGGGAAGGGACGAGCATGAGCTTCGCGCGGGCAGTCTAGGGGGTAAACGAAGTCGGACCTTGTCCAAGGCCTTTCCGAGTCTCGCAATCGCGTTGTAAACCTCCTTTTGTTTCTCGTCGATCTCCTTCTTCTTAGCGTCTACCGTCTGTGAGAGCATCGCGAACGTGTCTTGAGTCACGGTATCGGCCTCGATTCTGCTCTTGACTTCATACAATGACTGGAGTAGGGAGTCCAGCGAACACTCCGCAGAGGGAAGTTTTCCCTTTGCCGAGTTCTCTGTTGATGCCTTGAGCTTTTCCAGTTCCTTCATGGATCCGTCCATTGTGTCGTGATAATCGACGTCGTAGTGGGTTGATGAGAGGCGTGCGTGGTAGTACGGCGGACCGCTCCGGGAGCATTCACATCTTGTCACATCACATCGACAAAGAATGCCCCGCTTTCTGACTGGCGACGAGCTGGGCAGTATAAAATCCGTCTCGTACTACCCAGGTGCATCGTCAACGGACAAACTGGTGTTGAAGACCCTGCAGGATGGCACTTCGACCGGTCGTGCGCGAGGGATACAAAAACTAGCCATCACCAGGAGCGGTCCGACTCTGGTGCGTGCCTCGCTCACATCGACGAGCCGAACGCGACGAGTAATGCCAAGGCAAGCTGGCTTCAGCACGCGCAGATGGCACCCTTTGTCTCGCATCGTTGACTAGCGAGGATGCTCTGGAACAACGTCACGAATGGAAGGAGACGAGGTTCAAAGCAGACCAATCTTTCGTCGGTCTGGCGTCGACGCAAAAGTAAGTGGTAACGAAGCACAAAAAATGGTCGCGAAACTGAATATCCTTTCAAGTGCTGTATACTCATGTGCCTCTAATGGCGCACTTCGACTGACTTCCACCAACAACGAAGTTGGCCTCACGCATACACTCGGTGCGCTCCCGTCGCGGCTGATGGACTGGAGGCTGGGACCCAGTCAAGAAACATTCGCTTACGGCGGTGACGAAGTCGAAGTGTCAATCTGGAATATCGAACGTGCTTTCGAGTCGCGATCAGACAGTTCTGCAACTTCCCCATGCAACAAAAAACGAAAAAGAGCTGAGAACTTGTTTCCCGGCGAAGTCTGGCGTGCCAAGAATGTAGCGAACGATCACCTAGGACTACGTCAACCGGTCCATAATACTTGTCTCACGTATATTTCATCGAGTTCACCGAATCAACCGCAAATACTTGCCGGTACCCGGTCTGGCGACCTTCGCAGGTACGACACACGGTCCGGACGGCGCCCTATAAGCGACTTCAAAGGCGCTGGCAAGGCCGGCGGTGTTAAATCGCTCGAAAATGGACTGTCCGAGCAGTGAGTAAAAAAGTGAAGATAAGATTGCCATTTACCAGTGACCCCGCCACCCCAATTTTCAGTGAAATATTCGTATCGGATCAAGGAACGAATCTCTTTGCGTTTGATCTACGCACTGGCAGAATCACTTATGGATACAAGGGTATGCATCTTTGCAGCGTCCCAGGCTCTCGTTGATGCCAGCATATCGCTAGGGATATCCGGTGCTGTGAACTCATTGGCTGTAGCGCCGTCATTCCTCGCATCCGTGTCCCTGGACCGCTTCACCCGCATTCACAGCACATTCCCGCCTACTACCGAGGTTGGGAAGCAACAGGAAGAAAGGGGTACCGTACTCGACAGAGTATACATGACAACAGTCCCCACTGTAGTTATCTGGGACCAAAATGCTGTGGGAAATCTGCACGCAGATACCGGAGAGGAAGAAGGCGATATATGGGGACAAATGAAGCGCGTGGACGAGAGGAATCAAGAATGAGCTAATACATTACATTATGTCCAGGTTCCATGAAAAATATGTTGTATCTCCTGATCGCGATCCACTGGGCAATCACTAGCAATAAGTGCCGCGCTCATCGTATCAGGGGACTCATTTAGTGTCCTATCTTGCTTTGCCATGTATGGGCCTTCTCAAAACCATTCTTGCCAGTTTGATCTGGTTGGAAATGTCAATATAAGTCCAGAACGTGAAGGACCAGGTAGATATTTACAGTCCATCAACGTTTGCTGTATCTCTTGACGTGATGTCATTACAAATGGGCCATATTGGAAAACGGTTTGGTCGAGGGGTTCACCCGCAATCTAACGCACGTTCATTGCCGAAAACGCTCGACTTTGAACAGAAGGAACATACCAGAACGAACTCGGTGTCATCCCTGGCTGCTGTGATTCTTGCCCCGGTCTCCCCGTCTTCGTTGGACAGGACAAGCGTATGGAAGCTGTCATTGACAGAACCATCATCTCCGACGGTAATGGCCCCCTTCCAAACTGATTGCGCAATGTCAACATCTGCACAGCATGAGAAAGGTAACACATACGATAGATGAATGATGTCCAACCGGCGGCTAAGGGGATCATCTCAGCTGTGTTCCCACCGGACAGGAGTCGCGACTTACGAATATCATGGAATATGTTGTCTCCCGATTTTTTCATTGTGACATGGAAGAACCAGCACCCGCCGAGTGGTCGGACAGGAGATTCGACCCCATGGCTTTTCCCACTGATCACCCGAACGTTGACGGAACCTTCGGGACCGTTGGGATATGCGACTGGAATACTATTTCAAATCAGTAACTTGCACGAGGATGCGACCATCGATGAACGCACGATGCAGGGTCAAGCTCTTGATAAGAAGGTTCCTTGGAAACGACATTTAATCCAGAAGAAACACAGCATTTTACCATAACTGGTCACTTACAACCATCTTGAACTGTGTGGAACGAAAGAGCAGGGCGTAATTAAGCGGTCCTGATTCATGGACGATCGTCCTGAGCAAGATCATACCTGTTTTGGCAAGTCAACCCAGAGTTGGAGTCCCCTTGGTTCTGGAACACCTGGCGCATGCACCGGCATCTCGGCGTGTATGATACCCTTACCCTGCGGAAGCCCGATGAAATTGTATCAGATTGACAGCAGTGGGTGACGCACAGCACACATCCATTGGACGCCACCTGTCTCGATAGTTCCAGCATGTCCCGCGGAGTCCTCATGACGACTCGACCTTTGTACGAGTAAAAGGTAAGCTACGGTGTGAAGCTATCATGCTTTCACGGCGGCATCTTACCCTTCAAGCATGTATGTTACGGTAGCTTGACCTCGGTGGGGGTGATCAGGAAAGCCCTGTAAAGCCCACATATAGGTCACTGCTAGGCATGGGAAGGAAAGGGGTTGTCGCTCACGGCGCCTCTTGAAACATGGAAGTGATCTAACATCAAAAAAGGAGTCAAGTTGCGTAGGTTCATCGATCCGATGGAACGCCGGACGCGTGCGCCTGCGCCCTGCAAGAGGAGTTAACAGACGGAGAAGACAGGGGCAACATGGACGAACTTCTTCCGTCTCTACGGCGAGCACCTTCTTGATCACAGTGCGGGAAGCAGTCATTCTGAGTGATTGTAACGTTTTGGGAAGAATGGAAGAGGTTAGTACGCTCGATGATGACGGTGACATGGACCTTTTATGACTCGGAACGACGGACGTTGCAGCTTACTGGGAACTGAGAAGATCATTCATCCACGACCATTACGGGGAGAATATCCTCACCGTCATCGGGTGCTGAATCAGCACATGACCGAAAAAGGAATGCCATTCTGGTACGGCTACCACACCGCGGGGTTTTCTCCAGAAAAGGAAAGGTCTTTCTGCCAAGCAAACCTTGCCGAAGTGACCGGAGAAGACCACAGCCAACCAGCACAGCGACACGAGAAAAGAATCATTTGGATACGTAACAGACTTTGTGGCCACTACCGGGAACACTTGACACGGGTGGAGAAAGTGGTGGAAGGATGGCGGGTGGATATACTTTAAGCGTGAGAGTCGGAACAGACTCGATTGAGCCAGCTCCGGATGTAAATCAGGGGCCTTTGTCATCTTCCGGCCGGCGGGCATTCGAGTCATTTATTGTCCACTATGGTAATCCACAGCTTCGCGAAGAGTCGAAGAGTCGGCGCAGTCATACCTCGCTGAACCGGGTAAGCGGTGGACGGTCTATAGAGAAATACCAAGAAATATCATGATGGCAGCCAGGCTGCAGGCATAGCGCAGCACAGCGAAACGAGCGCGGGTACAGGATCAGAGGTGGACTCATCAAACGTGCGAGCTGGAAAAGGCAAGCCGAGATGTTGCCAAGTGGACAAAACGTTCATCAACGTTGCAACAAGTTGAATTGCCGTCAGTCCGATCGTTTCGTCCGAAACTGCGAGCATTTTATATATTTTATATTTCCATATTTATATTACGAGACGCCCCGATCCCACCTCCAACCACAGCGTCAATCAGTTGTATATATATCTCGTCACGCCGCTCTTTCCTCCAAGTTCTTTCCCCCCAAGTCCAATGGATCGCTTCCTCGCCCCCCATACCTCAGAGGCCATCGCCCACTCCCATTTGACGTACGTCCTCTTCCCCACTCCGCCATCTGTTGCTCATCTTCTCCATAGCGAAAACTGGTTCACCTGGGATCAAGACCATCCCTCCTTCGACGAAACTCTCGTCGCAGGGTGTGCATCCTACCAGGCGTTCAACCGCTATCTCTCTGGCTCTGACCTATTCATCGTCCCTCGTTCCCGCAGCGAACTCGAGAGCGTCTTGTCCGTATACCTTGCTCGATGCCACTCAACTTACACTGATCAATCCCATAGGCGACGTTATGCATATGACAGTATCCACAATATTATCGCCATCTCTCGTCGAACCCTTCAGCGTGGCGGTTATAGCAGAGTCAGTCGTGCTGCCTACCGTTCTTCCACCCTTCTCTTACCCACTATCCCAGACGTGTATGCTGGCTGAAAAATCTATACGCGATGTACTGAATACCAGCGACAATGCCGAGGTACTCCTCGCTCTCCACAATGCCAATCGCCAACGCCAGCCCTCCACGTCAGACCGGACTATACCCGTGACCAGCATTACAACCTGATCACGCGCTATTCGGTTGTCTTCATCCCGTTTACCATAGATTGACAATGTCCGTAATCTCGGCCCCCACGCTCCCAAACGCATATGTACTGCTAGCTTCGCAACTTCGCCTACTTCGTCATCACACCCTTTGTACTACTCCATTAGTAACTTATATCATGACTCAGTTTGGTTCATGTCTCACGAACGTGCAAAGCCTAGTTTGATTCGTAACCCTTGGAAACTCGGCCTGCGCAGAATATCCCGATCGCCGGCCCATACTGTACATGCCGGAAATTCCATTTCTCGCCCTCGGCCTGCGTCCTGTGTTGGTGATGCATAAGCAGAACCTAACATAGAGCGGACGTGGGCATGTTTTCCCATAATGCATCAAAAAAATCTCGCCATGTATATTGGTATACGTTATGACCAACAGTTCATCACAACATTTCAACGATCCTTTCCCACATCCCCGCGGACCGCTCTCCTTCCTTCTCCGGTGGCTGCTCTTCCTCGTCAGTCTTCCCACTTGACAAGTCAACCTTCTCAGCGGGTATGAGACTCGTTCGGAAATACACCTTATACCCGATCCACAAAAGGAGGAACGCAGGGATCGGAATATATGCGCTGAGGCCCGATGGCATGCGTCCAGTCGCTGAATCAGTAACACGCCCTGTCGGTTTCGATATACACTCACGTGACGAAGAGTCTTGCGTTGAAGGGGATGAACGTATCGAACCCTGCGCGAGGTTGGCACCGCCTACTCGGGCTACATAGATCATATATCACTCGCCTTTGAAGAGCGTGATGATCCCTATACAGATTAATGCGAACCAGGAACCGAAAGGTTGCATGGGTGCCTTGTATGGCAACGTATCCCGTGAGATGCCTTGCGCCTTGAGGGCATTCATAAACCGACTGGATCCAGGCGTTTCGTCCGCGTCAGCGTGTAAGTCTCTGGCATGCTTAAGGGACCCACATGTGGGTGTATGTGATAGCCATCCAAGTCAAGGCACCATAGGCAGACAAGAGATTGACGAAATATGCAAAGACTACTTGTGCGGTCAGTGTCCCGTGGTAACAGACATCCCCCCGATGCGACCCACCAATAGCACTAGATGAGTTCACATTCAGGAACGCCATGCCACAGAATGCCGTAACTGATAACAGGCACGTCCATGGGACGCCCATCCAGTTGACCTTTGCGAAGACGCGGGGTGCCTTTCTTTCCAAGGCAAGGCCGTGTAACGTGCGCGATGCGATATACAAATCCGAATTGGCAGCGCTCAGAGTGAAGATGAGGATAATCGCGTTGATGATGTCACTGAGTGACCTGATGTTGACCAATGTGATACCTATGATGTGCTTTCCATGAGTGTACAGGGACTGAAACAGGAGTCGAGTTTTTTTCACCGACAACAATCGGAGACGCCGCCGCGCCAGGTTGGGAACTATTGGCAACGAAGAGTGCCTTGGAGTGTGATTCAGATGTTTCAGTTCGGAATTTCCCCGGTTCCCACACACCTTACTCATGCGGGGCACGACCAAGCTCATCACGAAAACGGTCCCGATGTAGAAAACGAATATTCGAACAAACGTTCGCTTTACGGCGCGAGGGACATTCTTCTTTGGGTTCTTCGTCTCTCCCACCGTGACGCCGACTAGTTCCGTCCCGATGTATGCAAATAACGCGGTCGTCAGGGTACTCCAGAAGCCCAAAAAGATTGCTAGGTGGTCATCGTGAACATGTGGCAGGAGATAATTACCCATAGGGCCATTGGGGGGTTGCCAATAACGAAAACCAATGCGGTCATGCAAGGGGTTCCCACCTAGATCAATGACGATACCTAGAATTATGAAACCAGCCAGGGAGAGGATTTTGATGCCGGACATCCAAAATTCTAGTTCCCCAAAGACGCGCACACCTAGCAGGTTGCTAAGTAGAACTTTAAATGAAACCCGTCCTTTCGGTGAAGTCCTTGTCGCAGTGAATGGCAGACTCACTGCAGGTAGTGTATATAGCTAACAGAGCAAAGAATGATTGGACGACGTGCTGTAACGTGCGAGAGAAACGAACCTATCCAAACCTCGATCGGTACTGACCGGGTCCAATACTGCATGACTATGCAAGCAGCGTTGATGTTGCTGGCTGGCGCTAGGAGATATTTCATGAGGTAGTTCCAGCCAACAGCAAAGCCAAAGGCAGGATCCACAAAACGCGTCGCGTAGCCTGCAAAACCTTTCTTGTGTGGCAAGTAGGCTGACATCTCCCCGAGGGCAACCATGACCAAGTAGCAGAGGAGGCCCACGAATGCGTATCCAAGACACAGCCCGAGAGGCCCGCCACGGACGAGTGCCGTCCCGGAACCTATGATGAGCCCCGTTCCAATAGTTCCCCCCAGCTTTAAGTCGCGTGAGACTTGTCGCTCGGCGATGATAAGTAACGCACAGCAATCATCGATATATGGCGACTCTCTAGCCCGCGACGGAGAGTATCTGTGTGTTCCATATCTTGGGCGTCATGGTCTTTTTCGCTGGAGGGGCGGTCCGTTGGAGTTTTCAGCATATTCTCTTGGTGATATGGACACCGCCCGTCATTCATAAAACGAAGTAAAAGGCAGACTTGCGATCAGCATAAGGATGGCATTTTCTCGCGTGCTTGGTGCGAACTGACAAGCAGCGCTGGCGTGCGTGGAAGAAAGCGTGGGTAACAACTCTGTAGGCGCACCAACAAGCCAAAAATATTAGTATTACAGCCTTGTTCAACAAATGCCAAGAACATGTTGTGGGAGACTACATCACTGATAACAGACACATCATAGTTTATGTTTGATTTCTTTCCGCGAAATCATCCCAAAGCGACTAGTGGGTATTCCGGTGACAAATCTTTCCGCTTGTGCGTAGCTTTCCCGGAGGTTGACAGCATCGGGGTTATTCTTTTCCGACAGCCCGGCTTTG
Organism: Tylopilus alboater; assembly: GCA_038090535.1. Classification (NCBI taxonomy): domain Eukaryota; kingdom Fungi; phylum Basidiomycota; class Agaricomycetes; order Boletales; family Boletaceae; genus Tylopilus; species Tylopilus alboater. Next base: position 21,828 of record JBBPMW010000034.1, on the reverse strand, counting down.
AGAAGCGCTTTGATAGTAAATACGGATGAGTGGTCCAGACTATCAAGCTCGCCAAGTAGGTGCTCCCGGACCGCCGCATGAAATGACTCGGTAGACTGGGAAGGGAATACTTTACTGTTGAAAAATATCATATCATATCGTGAGCGGGCAGGAAAAACAAAGCACAAACATACTTGACAAAACCACATTCAAGTAGCTCTTGGGCGTTCTTCTTCTTGTTGAACATGAGCACCTCATTTGCCTTGGCAACACCCACTGTGGATAGTTGGCGGAACCCCAAGGGGTGGAATTAAATATGCTTACTTCGGTTAATGAAACTGACACTCGCTCCTCCCTCGATCACAATGCCTTGGAACAATGTTGGTCGAGAACACAGGCACTGCATACTAGGACGCACCCAAGAAAGGGAATCCCACATACAGCCAGGCTTGAGGGAGGGCGTAGATGAAGTCGAATTGGCCCAGGAACGCTTGAAGCACATCGTACCATTAGTCCACAAACATGTGGAGGTTTGACTTACCAGCCGCAATGCCTACATGACTCCATGAGGCGTTCAGTGTGACTCGATTATAGGATTGCTTACCCATCACAGGTCCGTTTAAAGCAGCAACCAAAATCTTACTGTGAGTATATAACTAAAACGAAATGAGTGTGTGAGCCCAGGATTATAGGGGTGCAACGTACCGCTCGTGTGCAATCTGTGTTGGCTGAAATTACTCGTACACGGAGTTGGTCCCGAACTGTTGGTTCAGCAGGCTTCGAGTCCTTTACATTAGTTCCTCTGCGAAAGCAGGACATGTTGGCGATAGGGGACTGCGATGCGACAACCACTCACGCGCAAAACCAGTTCCCGTTAGCTAAAACGAACAATCTCAGCTGAACGGTCTGTTGATATGCAAGTAGTACAACTGCTCACCTTGCCATACTGTGACTATAACATCGTCGCGCTTGTCAATTTCTCTTAGCGAATTTGCGAAATCGTCGTAGTCTGGTCCAATCAGCTATTGCCCTTACATAAGAGTTATGTGCAAACCTTCAGCCGACAACGCATTCAGTCGTTGTGGTTCATTAAGGGTGATCGTTGCGATTCCTTGAGAGACATTGACCTGAATCTTACTCAACCCCATGATGGATAAGACAACCTCAGAGAACGGCTGGGAACGACCGCCATGAACTCAACGTGACACATCATGATGGACCCACTCGGATGAGAGTATAGCCGGTCACCGGCGCAACTTCCAAATCCAGGCTTATCACTACCATCAGTCTACAAAAAACACACTAGTACTACACCCATGTCACAGGCCGTATCTATCCTCTTGTTGTCTGAATACTACCTTTCTCACGTCCACAGATCAAGGGTCCTCTTCGCTGCAGCCGCTAGCATATTTTCCTTGCCTGTATTAGAGTTTGGTTTTGACAGGTCCTCCAGGATAGGCCTGGCGATATCCTTGACCAATTCTAATTCCACTCCCGCTGTTCGTTTCCCTAGCTGTCCGAGCAGAGCACAGATGTTAGTGCGAAGCTCGACAGGATATGGGACCAATTCTGTTTGTCTGGGACTGAAAGCGTCGTCGCTACCACCGTTACGAAGGATATTCAAAAGTTGGTCAAGGGTACGTCTCTGAGGTGGGGCACGGCTGCGTGCGGGAGGAGAAGTCATGATTGGAGAGTCTGTGTCACTGTTGGTTAATGCCACTGTTGACATTGCAGCAGAACCTGGGGCCGCAGGGGTTATCTCATCCGGGAGGGGTGCCGTCAGGGTGCGCAAGACCAACTGGCCTAACATAAGTGAACACAGTGATCGTGTATATCGACCATATGAACTGAACTTACCACCATCCCTGTGGGTACTCAGAAGACTGAGCGCAACGACGGCCTCGTTAATGAGAATTGGATATTTCGTGCTTCTCCCGATGAGCGCGGCAAGGGCGTCAACACACGGCGTTGTAAACAGCGCTTGTATTGCCCGTTCTCTTTTCTGTTGTCTCGTCTGATTTTCTTCTGCGCTCGCTTCTTCGCTCGTAGGATCACTGGACCAAAGTGATTTGATGAGATTGACGATAACGCGTGTACCTTCGCTCTTGATAGCAACCGTGTCGGATCGCTTAATCAAGGCGAGAAGCTGCGAGAGTCCTGTCGCTGCGGCGGTTGCGCCATCTGAGGGCAATATGACGGCAAATGAATTGTCAACTTGGGTTGAATGTGTCGTTAGGAAGAGGGTGAGTGGGGCAAAGAAACAAGTCTTACTACTGTTGTTACAGAGATGCTTCACGACGCCGATGGCATTGACTTGCACGATGTCAGCCATGACATCACCGCGGTCGTCCCAAACGCCACTTGCCACAATACGCTCGATTATTCCAGCATTGCCCAGAGCTGTGCGATTGAAAACAGACTGAACAGATGTTTGGGAAAGATGTTTGAGCAGGCCGATCACCCCATGTTTCAACTTGAGGTCAGTCGCTGGGGAGAGCAAAGATTCCGAGGACAGTAGCTGAGCGATATTATGTGGCGGTGATAGCAACAGGGTAGCATGAAACTCTGCAAGTGTCAAATAATCAGAAATGCACCCAAGCATGTCGTTGCGATGTGCTCACCTTTTCTCGTCAGGTTTCCGAGGGCAAGAGTTGCGCATATTACCATGTCATCCCTAATGTTTCCACAGCTGCCCGCAGTAAGAAAAGCCCGAATCCAATTGACCATACGACAAACGAATTTGCCACCGGGGTATATTTCTTCCGAGTCGTCACAAAGTACATCCGTGTTTTTTTCTTCTCCAGAGATTTCCACCACTGCTTTGATTACAGCGGCCTTACAGTCATCGAAAGCTTTTTCTTGGTTCCGAACATCCCCATCGTCCAGACTGTTCTCGTGTTGTACATACCAAAGTGGTGCATAGCTTCCTTGCTCAATGAAGTTTAGCATCAAAGACAGGCATGGAATGTTTTGGTGCTCTGCTGGGAACACAAACCCGCGAGATAGGGATAATCGGATGTCCTCGACATCTAGTGCGAGAGACTCGAGGTGAGAACAAGCTTCTGAGAGCAGATCGAAATCAGCATGCAACAGAGACGTTCTGAGCTGTGATGGTTGCGCGAAATCTGGAGGGGGTGGGGCAGTTAGCAGTGGCGGCGTAAAAGCGATCAATGGCTGTATGAGGAAAGGGAGGACATCGGTGTCAAAAAGCGGATGTGCTGTGGTGCGATCAGACATGAGAGTCGGTGAGATTCGTCGAGCGAACTGACTATCATCCCTGAGTTCGGTGATGAGTCTCCAAGTCCAATTGGAGAGCCCGATACGAAGAATCCAAGACTGCGCCACATCTTCCGGGATGCCATCCAGTCCAGACGTCTCCGCCGGAAATAGACTTGTTGATCCCCTCATCCAGGCACCGACGGGATATATCGCAGACGATAATCGCACAAGTGTCATGGCAACTTCCAGAGATGTGAGTCGGAACTTGACTGGTTCTATGGATAGATGGAATATCAGTACGTATCGCGTCTGTAAAACGTGTAGACACACCATAGCCGAGGGACGAGTTTAGTAGAAAACCAATGGCGGTCTTGATGACCTGTAGGTGGGAGGTGGATATTTGTAGAGGGTTGACTAGTGGTTGAGTCTGCAGACGCTCTGCATAACCTTCGAGTAGCGATACTGTTGCTTGTGGAAGACCGGCCTCCAACAGTTGTCCTCTATTTTGGTCTGGGTGAAAATAAACTGGTTACGGTGTACGAGTTCTCGAAGAATCAGTTGTGCGCACCATGTTCAACACATAGGTTGGCGCTAACGCGAAGAATTTCGAGTACAGTGGTGGCACGAGCATCATTTGGGACTGATGATCCATCGAGCGCTTTGGACAGAAAAGAGGTGAGATCTTGTGGCAAGGTACCTGCTCCTAGAGTTGTGTGATTATCCTCTGTTGGATAGCGTTGATATCATTATCTCGATACGGCGAGATGCGCTACTGACCTGGCCCATTTCTGATGCGCAGCAAATTTGCGAGATGTCTGCAAACGAGCTCGCCGTCGAACCACAATTCCTCCCTGGGGTTGGATGAGAGCTCGATCAAAAGTGAGCTCAGTTTGGCTGCACTTTCAGTGCAGGTCAGGGTTATTGGCGTGGTGTCCATATGTTGGGGAGATATGTGTGTGAGTCTGATTATCGGCTTGCTTCCAGTCGATGAACCAGAGGTCGGTTCAAGCACGCGGCGGACAACCGACGGCGCTAATTCGGCTGCTTACCATGATCGGCAGTAGTAGGCACACCAGAAGGATGACTTTTCTTCATCGTGGTATATACTCAACGCAGTCTGGCAACTTCTTCAAAGTAACACCTACATGAGCAGCAAAAACACATCAGTACAGAACTTTGTAGTGCACGTGCATGTGTTATGAGATGACGCTGTAGTCACATCTGATCTGACCATAACTTCGAATATCTTTCTAGTCTATTCGCATGTGCCAATTGGATGTCCAGTCCAGTAGGTTCCATCCTAAGGATCTTTACAAATGTTGTATCCCCTCAAGATCATGGACTCATTCTGTACATGAATTCAGCTGACTCATCCGCGGTAGATTGAGTAGATTGAATTCAACCACCAGGCGCATAGCCACAAGACCCCTACGACTGTGTTCTCCAATACTCCCTGGCACGATGCCAAGCTCAAAACGAAACAAGTCAAAGAAATCTACCTCAGCCACGCCGACAGACACCTTACCCGTACCTGATGACAAGTTGATGGATGATCTATTTGCTGAGCTCGACTCGAGAGATAAACAATCTCCACAAGAACCAGTTACAGAACAAGAGGATACTTCTGTGAACAAGGCTCCCGAGGAAAAGATCGAATCTAGTCCTAGGAAGCAGAACTCCAAAGTGCGGCATCTTGCGAGGCAGGTGAGCGGAATGTACAATGCTCTGCCAAACTGTGCTCACTTCAAGACTTGCGTAGGCACGAAAGGCGGCCGCATTAGCTCAGAACCTTGCACCTTCAAATCCTGAAACAGATGCACAAGTTGATCGCGAGATAAAACTGGAAGCAGGGTCGATAAAACGGACGTGCGACGAGCTCTCTGTGCAAATTCACGAGGTTAGTACCTTATGCTAGCCTTCCCTCTGACCAAAATGCATGATCTGCGCGTCACAGATAAATCCAGACGGTCACTGTCTATTCTCCGCCATTGCTGACCAGCTCGCTCTCCTTAATATCCTGCCAGCGAGTGAAGCAAATTATGCAACGGTCCGAGCCGCAGCCTCCACTCACCTCTCCCAACATCCGGATGACTTTCTTCCTTTCCTCCCGTCAACCTCCGGAGGGGACGGTGACAGGGAAACAGAGAATAGCGGACTCATGAATGCACGGCAATTCGAACAGTATTGTTCGAATATCAGAGATACCGCCGCGTGGGGTGGAGAGCCGGAGATCCTGGCGCTTAGTCGAACATATAATGTCCCAATTCAGGTCATACAGGCCGGTACGCCATCCGTGGTGACCCATACCCCCGACAGTAATTTGCGCGATAACCTTCCGCGGGATGCGAAGATCGTCCGCATCAGCTTCCACCGTCGGATGTATGGTCTAGGAGAGGTGGGTGGTTCTGAAAAATTCGGCGCCTCTGGTTCCAATTTGTGGCTCTAGCACTACAATTCTTTACGACCCAAGAATGCCCTCGCAGCTGTCGCAGACAAAATTCACCTAATGTTCAGTTGACCCCGCGTCACTCGCGACTCTGAATGCTCCCCTTGTGTAAAGCCTCGCACCAGTTTGGTCAGCCAAGGAAGCGGACTCTCTCCATTCTAGCATTGATGCCTGCCAGATATAATTATAACGCATCTTCACCCGATATACTAATACGTCACGTTGGACTTGGCTCAGCCTTTACATCCTTTCTTCCTTTACCATCAGTCCACTTGTTTCCTACATACCACACAAACAACTGTCAAACTCCAAAGTCATTGTTTAGAGCAGACTATTATACAGGTGCTTCTAGTACAACAGGAGGTATGAGTGCCGCTCCCTGTCGAGCAGAGTCGATTAAACCAAGAGATCATCCAAATCATTGTTACCCCTCTGGCGTCCGACCATGGGCCGAGGCTGGTCTGCCAGATACCCTCCGAACGCACCGTCCAGGTTTGCATACGGATCCGCGACCGGATTACCGACGACATCGTCGTCGTCGCCGTCCTCATCAACACCACCTTCTGCATCTTCATCTCGAAGGCCATCACGCGCACCGTTATGGCCTTGCGCCGCAGGCGAGTTGTCTATATCATTCCCCAACAGGTTAACACTTTGCGACGGCACATTGAGCTCTAATTTCGGTGCATCAGCATCAGTGAGCTGATCACGGGCATGTGGTTCAATAGGACCAGGACCAGCGACAACAACGGCTGCGGTCGGAAGTTGGGGACGTGCGAGGGGGACAAGCACTGCTCTCGAGGTAGGATTCAGTGCAGGGCTGTCCACCAACGCTCTTCCGGCTGCATTTCGAATAAAAGTCTGTACCATACGTCAGAAACAATGAATGATTTATGCACGTCTGCTGACCTCTGGGTTTTTGTGGTAGATGCTACCAAGTGTACCGGTGTGCAGTAGTAACTGATCAAGCGCACCGCGGTCCATTCGGTCTGAATCCGTTGTGATAGGAGGCTTCTCTGCAAGGACAATTTCACCAGAGATTGTCGGGTTCATGGCAAGCATTCTCCAGTACATGAATCCTCGGTCCCGCAGGTCGGGATTGTCTATTTCCTCGGTGGCCCACTTCAAAACCTTGTGAACCAATGCCTTTGCAGTTTCCGAAGAGGACTTGTAAATGAAGAGCTTGACTACGGCAGTCAGGATTGCAAGTTGAACCTGAAACCATTTAACCATATTAATGCGGTATTATTGAAATCCACCACGTACCTCGACGGTCTCGTCCAGAAATTTGTACACCAGGTCATCCAGGAGTTCGTCGGCGTTATCGATCCGGTCTGAAAACTGACCCAGTATCCACACCATGGCTGCCTTGGCCTCAGGTTCCTCCAGGGCACCGAGGTTCTCACATAACGTAGGGATGATGCCCTCATATCTGCCCGGGTAACGCCTGAAAATATCTTTGGTCACAATGACGGCCTCTTGAACGACATACGTGACTTTAGTCTCCATCAGAGTAAGAAGGGACTGAATACATATATCCGCTGCTACCTCGACCTTGATGGCCAACCGACCTATCGACCGGACAGCCTTGCGGACAAAGTCGATGTCTACCTCTGATGCGTACCTATAGTCCACGATTAAAGATTTTGCTCCTGTGACTGAGTGACACACCTACTCTTCGAGCTCTGCTAATACCTCTCTTGCATTCTCTTCACGTGCAAGCCGGTACATAATCTCCAGTTTTGCCAATTTAACATATATCGGATCGTTATACTTGCAAAAGAAAACTTTAACATCATTCTTCAGGACAGTAGGCCTCCGTTGGATGATAAGCAAAATATTGCGAAGTGCGACGTATTGAACTTCTGGACCGGACGACAGTAGCGTGACTACAGGTATAACAGTCAGACCTGATAACCTTAAAATGAACCACCGTATTACCCAATGGCGGACCCATCTTTTTGCAAATGTGATCGACAAGTCTTCGGTTATCCATGTAATTCATGAGATACAGTAGAACTTTGATGGTAGTCAAAACCACCGCCGAGTTCGCGTGTTGTAGTTGCATGATCACCCTTTCTGCCATCATTTCGGCGTCAGCGTGCTGCTCCGGGACGTAACGTAGAAGAGAATCCAGTATGTATATCTGGCCCCACCTTGACCTCGGATTAGCGAACCATTCAAAACAATATGAGCGGACTCACTCTGAACTCTCACCCAACGCGGTAATTAATTTGTTCGCTATGGGCAGATTCAAGCGGAAAATGACGCCATCCTGGCGATCTCCGATCTCCGAGAGTGCTGCTACAGCGTTTGCAACAACAGTTGCATTGGTATCGAGCATCATATCTCTGAGCATTTCGACGAACCCCGCTCGTTCTGCTTTCCTGGGATCGGCAGTGTAAAGTTTCGCGACACAGATCGCGGCTGTCTTGCGTACATAAGGATCACGATCCTTAATGCAATGTCGCAATTGTTCACCAAGAGCCTCCGTCACCACGGGGATGGGTATGTACGCCATTGTCCGTATGGCAAGTGCCCGGATGAGGGGATTGCGATCATTACAGTCCTGGAAGCGAAATGTGGGCCTAGATTTGACAAAACCATACATAGGTATACCTGTAGAAAGCTCGGAATGACAATCTGTATTTGTTCTGGTTTGGATCGACCGTAGCTGACCAGGTACAAGTAAACCACTGCAATACGATTAATTCTTCGGCGGAACCGAACGTTGGGATGGTTGAACTTACTCTTTTTGATCTCGAGGAGAGGGGTCCCAATACACTGGACAACGTCGTGAAAGAGCGGCGACACTGATGAATGAACGCATTTGGGGGTGACGGGCCCGCATTCAACAATTCACGTACTGTCGTTCCCCATGGTTATGTTTGCAACGATCTTCTTGAGAACCGTCCTTCGTTTCTGAAATTTCTTGTCTTTTGCTTCTGCAGCTTGAAGCTCGGCGCGGAATTCCTGGGTGAAAGTTCTGTGATGATCATGGCACCTAATTAACCTGATGTACCTCGATCTTTCCACGTTGAAAGAACTTGGCGTCTTGTCCCGCTTGAGCCATTCTCGTCCCGGCAGATGGTTCGTTAAGGCGTAGAAATCAAACGGATGAGTTTATGGTATGGTGCAATAGGAAGTAGTCGAAGTAGCAGTCGCTTTGAAGTGCACTGCCAGCAGCCACGGTGGAGTGACCGAGAGTACATAACCGCTTGCACTTCAACTTTAGCAATTCGGATACACAGACCGCCACTTGGGTCACCAAGGTTTTGGTAGTGTCTACAGTCACCATAGCATTTTTTTTCTTCAGATCAGGCAGTAGGAAGTGATTAATATATAGTCAACCGTATTGTGGCAATTATCTGAGTGGTATACTGTCGCAATTACAAGAATCTAGTATGTAGCTATCATGTCATGTGTCCACCGCCGGTGGCCAGGTATCTCACCGATATCGTACCCTTACTCCTCTGCGCTCTCACCATCACTTTCCATGCCATCGGCGTTCCCACCGCGAACTTTGCATGACCAGCCGCATCACTGTGAGGAATTGAGGAGGTAAGACGGCTTATTGGGGGTGTTTTCATGTCCTGACAGTTTCCTACTCCGAATGCCGTGCAAATGCCGCAAATAGCGACCATTCCATTTTTGGTTTATCCCGTTTATTTGTACACGCCGATAAGTACTTATCTCGAAAAACGGGCTCTCATGAACACTCGTCACCGGCCGGTATCATGCTGGCAGGACGAAGAAGCCTCAATCTCTAGATCAAATGGTGCCACAAAGCCAACCAGTGTATTGACATGTCAAAACAGTAATAATACCCTCATGCACAATAGAAACTACGAAATACTATATTTCGTTTGGCCCAAGTGATGGTAGATGACTGTCTATACATGCAAACACTGAGCGCCACCAACGGTTCAAGTTGAACCAAGCCATGACACCCAACTTCGTCCGTTCAATCAAAATGAGCGCCGTTGCTGCAAATCGTGGGACAACATCGATTACCACCTAGAGGCAGGTGATTACGGAGGACTGGGCAACCAATAACTTCAACAAGGCAATATTCGCTGTCACAAACCCATCAACAATGCGAAATCTCTGTGCAGGATCTCTCCGTAAATCGATTTCCTGGAAAGTAGGCGCTCTCCCAGCCATTCCGCGAGCCTCGGGCTCTGCGCCTTGTGCCGAGTGTCTTGGGATCAGCTTAGGCCGTCGCCAGATGCCAATTGCCTCTTGAAATTTAAATTTTTTGCGCAGAGTGTTGTGCTTGGACAACTCTTTCATAGCTAAGCAAGCCCTCTCTCATTGGCTGGCGAGCACCTAAACGGTAAACGGTAAACAGTATTCAAATGGCCGACTGCGCGATGCCAAAGAGTGTGTCTTCCCACCACCATGCCTAAAAATGGGTCCTGCAATACCGTTGGCAACACGGCTAGATTTGTCAAAGGGTCATCTCCGTATTCACTTGCGCGGTACCGCGGCAGCGATTTCGCCATTCTTGCGATTCACGTTACCACGTGTACGGTCAAAAGGATGATGAGTACGAGAGACATGGATATCCCGCCTTTACTCCTCCTACTCTTACAACCATAGATGTTTGCCACCCACACATCTGTTCGTCTCTCGCGGCAGGTAACTCCAAATGTCCGATTCGCGAGCTCAGCTACCAAGGACAAGTTCAAGGTCGTCATCATTGGTGGAGGTAGGTCCCTTTCAGATAATCCATCCGTGGGACATATCACTGAAAATATCTAGGTTCTGCTGGTCTATCCGTAGCAAACCAAATCTACAACCGTTTTTTGGCGGCAAATAAACCTTTGAACCACAGTGATATCGTGGTTCTTGATGAAGCCCAGTTCCACTATTACCAAGTAAGATGAGCGGGACTAGCTTTCATTGTCTGAGCTCACCATTTCACTCTTCCCTTTCGGTTTAGCCGGGTTGGTGAGCTTATTTCCTTACTTGCAGTGGTCCACCTTTCATCGTTTCCAGGACTCTTGTGGGCGCAGGGCTCCGCTCCAAACATGACTTCAAACGCCCCCTTGCTTCACTCTTCCCACCTCATATTGCGCATATCAAAGAAAATGTGGCAAGGTTCTCTCCCGCGACGTCGTCTGTGACAACTTCGACAGGTCGCTTGATAACCTATGAAGCGCTAGTGGTCGCCGCTGGTTTGAAGACCAACTGGGATGCCATCACAGGCTTATCTCAGGCGCTTATCGACCCTATCTCAGGCGTATCATCAATTTACTCGTTTGATACATGTGACAAGACTTGGGAAAACATTGATTCCTTGCAATGTGGAAATGCAATATTCACGCAACCGGCAGGTGTTGTTAAATGTGCTGGAGGTAACGAGATTTCCGATGCGTGATATGTTCGTTACTAAAGTATCTCTCAGCTCCTCAGAAGATAATGTGGATGGCTTGGGATCGATATAGAAGATCTGGCAGGGGAAACAACGTCAAGATCACATTTATGACAGGAATGCCATCAATGTTCAGCGTGAAGAAGTATTCGGAAGCGCTAAACACACTACGACTTGAGAGGGGAGTCGGCGCCGAATTCAGACACAATCTAGTTGCGGTCGATGTGCCCAACCGCAAGGCGACCTTCAAAAAGGCAGATGGCACGACCGTTGACCACGAATATTCACTCCTACACGTGACGCCGCCTATGGGGCCCTTGGATTTCATCAAAAATTCCCCGGTCGCTGACGCTGTAGGATGGGTAGAAGTCAACCCTGCGACACTTCAACATGTAAAGCCTGAATTCAACAACATCTTTGCTGTAGGGGATTGTTCTTCCCTACCGACTAGCAAGACAGCGGCAGCCATTACATCGCAGGTCCCTGTCCTCACGGAGAATCTGTTTTCTGTAATGGACAGCGGGAGTGTTGGCAATGCGAGATATGACGGTTATACGAGCTGTCCGGTTCGCACTGTTTGACTAGGATCTGTATCGTCGTTCTGATCTCTGTCACAGCTTCTTACAGGATACGGCGAATTGATGCTGGCTGAGTTCAAGTATGGATTAGAACCGAAAGAGACGTTTTCCGGTTTCTTCGGTGATCAAAAACAACCACGAAGGTCAGCCCTTTGATTTTGTTGTATCTCCGGGTGATGTTAACCAACCGGGTTCCTAGACTTTTCTACCATTTGAAGAGGGTACGTGCAATAGATATCCGCTGAGACGGTCCAACTAAGTTGTTCACGCTTCCTAGGACCTATTTCCGTGGGCATACTGGAATTTGATGGTAAATTTCACGATTACTCTTAGCATACTCGACTCTAATACATTCGATGCGTCTAGATCGGTGGTAACTGGTTCGGACCGTCGGAACCATTCCGACCAAAGTTTGCGCCGCAACTCAAATGAACTTGGATTACGGATCCCGGTCCGTGAACTGTGAATAAACTGTACTTTTCTTGGCCAATAAGTCCCCCAAAATGCACACATTTATCGTCCTTCGGACGACTACTGTACCAGCCTCATCAGGATGTCTCGGACGGAACAGCAAGAGATTACCAGATCAGCCTTGTTTCGTGCTAGCTACAAGGATGATTCCCGGTCCGATGTGTGATCGGGCTGCTTAGCGTGCATCCTGTGGTGCTACGTCACGAAGTTTCATTTTTCGAGGTAGCTTGAATGACAGCCTGTTGTATAGGGCCATATAGGCTGCAGCGTTTCGGTATTAATGCAGGCAGCTGCGCAATACGTAAGTCAGTTTTGGCACGTGATCGTGGCATGCGCAAGGAGCGCGAGTGCCACTCAAGTTGTAGCCTCCTCGACGTTGGCCACGATGTCAAGGTCTTTGACCGCAACGCAAATCATCACCCAAGGAGACTATCTCGACAACGACTTCGACCCGAACATATTGACCGTTTCCCAGCTATTAGGAGTCCTGACCCACCACCAGATCCGTTACCCTACTCCTTACACTAAGGCGAAACTCGTGCAGTCGTTCCTCGACGAAGTCAAACCAAAGCTTGCCAAGTTTCGGAAAGAGAGGTTGAAGAGGGAGAATAGTCTTGCCAGTGACGACGGCATCACAGACGGCATGACTGGCCGACCACTTAACGCAGATACGAAGGTGGTCGATATCTGCCCCTGATGGTTTATGGCTCAACATGCTCCAGGTAACGAGGCGGTCCTCGCGACGACTCTCCCGCGCACCAGAGGATGAAGAACTCTCGCAAAGACCAGAACCTGTAGGTCTCATGAAGATTACATCCCCCGTTTCCGTGTTGACCCTCGCCTTTAGCCAAAGCGCCGTCGTTCATCCGCTCAGCCAGACTTGGGTAGGATCCCAAGCACGAAAGCTCATGCAAATGTACCTACTCTTGTGGAAGAAAGCGAACCAGAAGAAGAGTTACCAGCGCGGAAACCTACGAGGAAGAAAGAGGTGAAGACTACTTGGTTTTGTTCCTTATTAAATGATACTGATGCACCAATTGCAGGACCCTCAAACACGCCGAATATCAGTACGTTCGATGGTTTCATCATGGTGCGACTCATGGAGTCAACGCTATTCCTAGTTAGCAGACGATAGTGGATGGGAAGACAAGAACATTTTCCAGTCTGGTGCCGAATCTTCGTCGCCGATCCGACCATCCCCAGTTCGTAGGGCGGCTCGCAAAAGTACTTCTCACAAGAAGTCTCGCCATTCTATGTCAGCACCTCCGCAACTGTCGCCTCCATCATCTCCAGTCAAAGCACCAGTTTTCTCCCGGTCACCGCCTCAATCCAGGTTCGAGCCACAACTCCCATCGGACATCCCACGCCAACCGTCGGTATTGTCGCCACCCCGAAAGGGAACGACGTTCGTTCCCCTGACTCACCCCTTTAGCCCCTCTTTGGCATCAGAACAATTGCGCGTTCCTGACGTGGATTCAGAAGTCGCGGATCGTGATCCCGACATTCCAGCGCCGTCTTTGGAGGGCGGAATTGAAGAATCAGAGTTTAATGAGCAGGTGACATTGGCCTCTCAGCACCTCCCGAGTGCCGCCATTGGCCATCATGCGCCTCGCGTGAAATCGAGGCATTATCTACTGACATTCCTGTATGCGGCTTGCTTCCTTGTTTTCTCAAGCATTGTCGTCAAGTACAAGAGGGAATCTGCGCCCATTGGATTTTGCGACGCGGGATCGAATAGCAGTCGAGCTTTGCAGGAATTCCAGGCTCATATTTCCGCAATAGAACCATGCATCCGAACGAATCGAAGCTTTTTGGACATACCGTCGGAACTCCTTGATGCAATCACTGCCAAAGATGGAACGTGTCCACCACTTTCGTTGATCCCCTTACCACACCCATCAACATGCACGCCCTGTCCAGAATATGCATCGTGCAGTCAGCACACGGTAACGTGCAACAGCGGGTACCTACTACGTCCGCACCCCATTCTTGCGTTGTTGTCACCTTTCGGAGCCGCCCCGTCAGCTCCTGTCGAACTGGTCTGGAACTTCATTTCTGAGGTGGCCGATGGGTTACCCGGATTGGGCCCTGTGGCATTCCCGCCTCATTGTATTGAAGATCCGAAGCGAAAGAGGAATATTGGCGCCTTGGGAAAGGCGATCGAAGCCCTACTTGGCCAGGAACGTGGGAGAAGAGTTTGTGCCGGCGCTGAGAACGTCCAGCGGACAATATCCGATAGTGATGGAGGTGATGCTAGAAAATGGGGTTTGGAAGTGGAAGTCTTGCGAGAGACGATGAAAAAGAAAACAGCGGTCTGTCGAGCTATCGTTTCTCGATGTGCGGTAATTGATAATTTCGGTTCGGCAGCCGCACCTTCTCGAAACTTTTGATGATACCTTTAACGAAGCCATGCAGCAACTCGTTGAGTGGGGTAGCGTTGTATTTGGGGAGGACATGTCGTGAGTCTACGATCGCAAATTGACTGATCCCGATTGTCACATCACCAAATTTGCTTCAGAGGGCATCGCTATCTAGCCCACAAGACTGCCAATTTAACCCTGAATTGCAAGTTCACCGTGAAATTTCGAGAGGTGTGGTTACGATGGCGAGGGACTGCTTTCGGTAATCATACCACATGCTCGTTACTCTGCGCTGACGCGGCCATGCAGTATTGTTTGCCAGTGCATGCATGCTTTATGCCCTTAGACGGTCCCGCGCCCAACGCCAAATAGAGAACAAGCGTGTCTCGGAACTTGTCCAAATTGCTCTTGATACATTGCGTAATCAAGAGCTTGCACACCATACGGACCCAGTGACGGCACCCCACCCATATTTGTCTTCTCTTCAACTACGTGATCTCATTCTCCAGGAGCAACATTCAATATCCGCCAGAAGAAGGCTATGGGATCAGGTGGAACGCGTTGTCGAGGGTAACGCGAATGTCAGGGTCAACCTGGAAGAAATACAAGGGGGTGATGAACACCGCGTGTGGAGATGGGTAGGCACGGCGGGAAGGGGACCAGAGTATCGGAAGAGGGTTCAAAACGAGACGGAAAAGGGTGAAGGTCAAGTCGCCTGAAGCACAAAAGACGGGGCATCCAATTACAGGCTGACAAAAACCCCTTGGCCCAATCTGGTTGCGATGGCCGGGTTTGTCATTGGGTCGTGCTTGGAAATGTTCGTATTTGCTGTTTTTTAACTATAGTGAACTTCTACCGTCATGGAAGGCAATAAAAGTGGTTCGATGAATCGATATATACGCCGTAAGGTCGTTTCCCACTCGGAACCTTGCTGGAAGATCCGGTTCCGGACGTCGAACAATTGCCAAAGGCACTGCCTGCCTCCGCCAATGGGAGGGGACACGCATCTCAGGAACAAATTGCAGCCACCAATCAATCACAAGGACGTCTTTTCAGAACCGCAGCACGACGCCGCCCACATCACTACAGCCCTACGAGGGTGAACCCCAGATAGAGCTCGACGGTTGAATCAGCATGGCCTAGAACATGGCGCATATGGCAACTACGTCGCCGAGCACCCCATTAGATCCTGTCTAGACATCTGGATCTCGTCGTGCGTGGTTACTACCCCGAATATGACTAGGAATAGGGCAAGCTCATTCCCATCGGCATCCCCAACTGGATCTTCTCGATGAGCGCCCTTTTCATGAACTGCTCTTCCGCGAGCACGCGGGTCGTCTAAGCGACGAATAGGGATATGAGCAGCGTGTGACCAATGAGAAAGAATAGCCCTCACCCTCAAAAAACGTTCTAGATCGATGCGCCCCGTGTTCAAAGCCCTATGCAAATGGTAAATAGTGTCTTCGATCGCATCGTCTTCTGCAACCAAATTGATCAATCTGAAAGAGTTTACGCCGGTCAGCGCGGACAAGCACGCATTGCTGGAACGGATACTTGCTGGTTGTGTACTATGCTCGTGGAACAGACCAACTCGTCTACTTCGGGGTCGCCCTTGCGGCGCAACTCGGCGAGGTTCCGATCTGCTTGTTCAACGGTGCTTCGCAACCTTGTTGCGACGTTACGGCAAACGTCGCGCACAGCTTCTAGTCGCGCCATCTCATCACGGATGGCAGGCTCGCCAGCAAGAAGATCCGACTGCTGGGCACGCAGGCGATCGGATTCCAAGTAAATGACCTGGGACAATGAAGAGAACTCTGATCGTATTTTGTCATGCACCTGGGCATGCAATTGGAGCAGTTCTGGATTCGGGGGGCGTGGCGGTGCTGGAGCCGGAGGAGGCTGTGGCGCAGGGGATTCGTCGTCGAGCAAGTTGGGAGGTGTGGTATTTTGTATAGCCGGTGGAAGGAGGGGTTGCTGTGGAGGCTGAGACGCATAAAGGGTGGGCTGAGTGAAAGCCGAGGGAGGAAGCGGGGGTCGAAGGTGGGCCGGCGGAGATTGTGAATTTGGCAAGGGCACGGTCGGAAGTGCGTCCGGGGGCATTGATGCGCGGTAATTAGGAGTGGTGGGAGAGGAAGATTCCCTAGACCGTTCGATGGCTGATCGCGACACATTTCCGTCGCTAGCATGCGAACCCTGAGGAAGGGCTGATTGGTGATATTGGGGCGGTCTGACATCTACACGAGGTTGCTGGGGCAGGGGCGGCGGGGGCCGATTGTACAAGTCAGTCTAGATACCGAAAGATGAACGAGGGCAGATAAGGGTTTTAGAGCGAGATGGGCATACTTGTGGGTAGGCCAGGGTCGGTGGGGGAGCGATAGGGCGCGGGGGCAAGACAGACGCCTGAGATGAGATGGGTTTCGGTGGCAATGCAGGACGATCATCGTGGCTCGACTGTGGACGCGACAAGGGGAGGGACTGTGGATGGGGGAAGGCGGAAGAATTGGAGGGGAGGGGCTGCGGGGCTGGACGTGGACTGGACTTTGGTTTGGCATAAAGAGGGGGAGCACGGGAGAAGTGATCTTGCATCGCTTGAAGGAGGGCGGCGAGATTGCAGGGCTTGGATGGGGTAAGATCAGCTGGCCATGGTCGCAGGGGAGAGGACGGACCTCTGGTTTTCTGATCCAGTCCTGCATGTAATTGATTGAGCATCGGCCGCTGAGATCGACGAACTTGCTGGGCCGGAGGAGGAGGACGGGGGTGGGCACGACATAGGAGATGGGAGGGCTGCGGGGGTAATCCCTCGTGAGCCAGACTGCGATGGGGATGTTGTAAGACGCGCCCCTGAAGGAGATTGGGAGGAGACCGTGGAGAGAAAGGAGCAGCTGGGTGCGGCCGTCGTCGTAGGCTGCGGAGGGGACGATCAGAGACGGACGACTGCGGTGGGAAAAGAGAGAGACAGACTGTACACGTCCGATTTGGGTCTCAGGGCAGGGAATCGGGCGAGAGCCGCCTCGACGTCGAGACAGACCCGATCCCGGTTCTCGTACGAGGCCGCCTGATCACGCAGCCAGCGATCCATTCACTCCCCTCGTCTCGTCCTGCCCGTCCGTTCCCGCCACTCGATTTCAGTCGGCGACATATACTTTCGTACTCCGACTGGTCCAGTTCTGGCCCGGCGCTTAGATCGCTCGATGTGTGTCCCACCCTCCCACTCCGATTGTGTGGCGTGCACTTTCCATTTCCGCGTGGTCTGAACCTTGTTTCGTGACAGGTACGAATTTCCCACGATCTGGATCTCGCCTATATCAGGGCATTTCAATTAGACGTATCCCGATAGTGCGGGTCACGGATGCCATTTCGGATCTTTAGGCTTCGCCTGTGTCCATCTCCCATAGGTCCTATCGCATATATAAACCCTCTCCTCTGGCCCCCTCTCCATTCCCCGTCCTTCCCTCACAATGCGTGCCTCCAGAATATCCGCCCTCTACGACACCGACGCACCCGCAAAGTCCCTCACCCCTCAGCGCAAGCACAGGAAGCTCCTCAAAGATGGCTCCAGCGAAGTCTGGCCAGAGGACATCGAGCGCATATTCGTACAAGGCCCGTATGCCCCTAAAATCCCTCCCTCTCCTCCTCACACCCCCCTCTAGGCCTCCGCGAGTACTGGGAATCCCCATGGGCCACCTACTCCCGTGGCCGCAGTCGTTGGAGGAACCAGTTCCTCGTCGACTATCTCCACAAGAACGGCGTCGATCGTTCAAAGAAACAGGTCGCAAGCCACATCCAGGTCTTGCGAAACATGTGGAAGGGCGAACCAGGTATCTCCACTCCTCCCCCAATCCTTCTCCGTTCACCCCCTTTCTCTCTAGAATACCATCTCGTCGCAGGTGGCGAGGAACTCTTCCTCGAAACCGCCCTCCTCCCCGCCGTAAAGGCAGAGGACTCCCCCGATGCACATTTACTCACTCCTCCCGGCTTTTTCGATGAGCCCTCCCCGGCATCCGATCGTTCTACAGGCTCGGCTACGTCCCCTTGCCCGCCCCGGCCCCTCTGCTCCGGCTCAAGCCCCACCGTCGCACCTGCCACTGAACTCGCACTGCCCCATATACACGGCATCCGTCCTCCCCGAGCCGACGATGACGGTCGTCGTATCCGGTCCCTATCTGCCTCCGACGCACATCGCACGGATCCTCGCCGACTTTCACCACTCTCGTCCTATTGGACGTGTGATCTCGGTCGGCCCTCGGCAACTCATTCCTCTCCGAGTGCCCCCTACACAGCCATCGATCAAACGTTCGACTTCCCTTCACACTACTCTCCCGAGCCCTCACTCCACCCCATTCAATCCGATTCCCCTCTCTTATTCACCGAGTCTTCCTTGTTCTCCGCCGACCAATCCATCGGATTGACCAGGTTTTCCCTATGGGCCGAGGGCATGCCCACCCTCTCACTTGCTGTGGATGCTCTCATTTCCTCTACACAGCAGTCCCCCCAGCCGTCCCAAGCAGTACTGAGAATCAAACTACATCTGCCCCCGATTGACGTACCATCCTTCCCAGCACTACACGGCTTCCAGTGCTCCGTCACATGCACCATGCGGCCTTCTGCCACCGTTAGGTGTTCCACTACCATTTTGGTACGCGGCCAGTGCACCTCTCGAGAAAGCAACCTTTGCACCCTGATGTCTGTGGAGTCTTCCGGAAACGATCAATTGGAGAGCATGACACTGCTTCTCCCTGACTCACCGTTGAGTCGCAGTCGGTGGCTTGACTCCAGTGAGTAATTCTCCGCGTATCCACCCTCCTCATGTTCACCACGTGTCCATCACAGCCTCGCCGACCTGTATCGTCCAAAAAATAATCGTAAATGATCAAGTTCTTGCAGTCGTCTTTTACGATCTCGATAGAGGGCAGTGTGAAACCACACCCGCCGCGAAACTTATCGGGATACAAAAATACCGCGGTCGCCCGGATAGGACACCAAGTCCACAGTCCGCTTATCACACCGACTCCCTTTTGCCTACCTATACCCATATGCCTGGGCAATGCATACCCCGCTCCAGCCTCCCTACTCACACGTCTTTATCCTATGCTTTGTCAGCTATCAACGCGGATACCTCCCTGTCAGGCACGTCGTCTTACTCTGCGGCGTTCATGATGCCTTCTTTGCTTTCATGACATTCATGACCGTCCTCATTAACTCGGACATTCATCGCCATCGAACGCTTACATCATTTTTTTACTCTGGATATTGTCTTCCTTGAACAGTTTCGTTTACCTACCTTTGGGTTCCTTTGTTGCACAATTTAACCTTCGTCTTCGTTGTTCTCGTCATGTTTTTGTATCCCCAACTCCGACACAAACTACTGTAGATATTTTGTAACGTCACTGTGGACCTATGATACTTCTCATCACCGTTACGTCCTGGCATAACTAGAGAGCCTACGGGCCGCTTCTCGTATTCGAGAATCATAGTGGCGTTGTTGTAATTGCAACAATTCGAAGAACGATGTTCCGAACGGACAGCTAAGTTGGGGATCGTCTATTTCCGGCAGATACACTCCGTCCACTTGACGATCGTCGGTGGATAATAACGCTTCCAATTTGGGCTCCTTCATCACCAAGCTCCCAACCAAGTCCAGGGTGCGGAGCGCCACGACAGGTGGCCAATTCAGTGAAGCAATGAGAAGGCGCTTAGCAAACGCCGCAGACCGCAAGGGCAAAGTGCTGCCCGAAGTGCGCGGAGAGAAGACGATCGTCAGCGCCCGAAACAGCATATCCGCGATAGTCGGCTGCTGCGCCGTTCGAGACCCCGACGACGAGTCGTCCATTTGTAGTACCTCGCTGATCGGCAGGATGATGGAGTACAGATGATCCACGAAATCGCTGAGGTCGATGTTCAGGGCTTCGCCTGACGTCGAGACATGTCAATACGTCCCGCGAGAAATTGCCAGGTGAAACAGACCTTGTCCGGACAGCAGTTCGAATGCTGTCACGATGCACAACAAGCGATGCTGTATATCAGTGTTCTGGTTCAAACTACGTGATTCCCTCGCATCCCAGTCTATCTCATCAGACTCTCGCATCATCAGATGCTTGAGAACCTGCATTAGGTCCCTGAAGAAGTCGACGTTGACGAGATGCGCGTATTTGGATATACCCCTCAGGGCCGCCGGCAAGAGAGGTGTCGGGCGAGGGTTCTTCAGTATTCGGAAGTACAGCACGAACAGAAGCTTCAGGGTTTCCGTGTGCTTTTACCACGCTCGTCAGGTCATCAAAGAAGAACGCCTTTTCCATCACTTACCATCCCAGCCCGCTCTTCTTTGTCCACCTCCGCTTCTGCCTCGCGCACCTCGCGTTCAATCCCCTTCTTTTCCTTGAGAGCTTTCTTGGCCGTCTTGCTCAAGTAGGGTTGTTCCGTCGATTTACCTTTGGTTTTGCGATGCGCCTTTCTTCCCTTGATCTTCTCTTCTTTGTCAATTCTGGAGTTCGACGCTCGCACGTTCAGCTCGCTCTTGAGGCGCAGGTGCAAGAGACATCTGAGGACCTCTGGGTGCACATTGAAATGCCTTTCTTTGATCATGCGATTCAACAACTGTACCCCTTCGAGAGAAGGAGCGCCAGTGAGATCGTTTCGGAAGACGCTTATCAGGGTATTCAAACACAGATCAGATGACTGACATTCAAGTCAATCTAGGGACTCGGGATAAGTACACGGACTTACCTCATCCCATGTTTTCTTGCTCAGCCGGGCCACAATGCATGCCATAAGATTTACCCGAAAATTGAAATGCGTGACATCTGAGGCAAGGGTGCACATGCATTTGAGGGCAACATCGGCCAGGTCGCTTTTGGCTTCATGATGCTCAAAGCGGGAACACGAGGCGGTGCAAGGTGATGCCTACCTTTGAGTTCGGTTTCGAGAGCGCGGAGATAGGATTGATACACGAGTACAAGGCCTTGCTCCCATTCACGTGTCCGGGCGACCATCTGACTGACCTTTTCTGCCTTTTCTTTGTCCGTCAAAGTTCGTATCCGATATCCAGGAATGATATCTTTGAACACCGCGAGCTGCGAAAGCATGGCTAGCTTGCGTATCGCAACATCATTATTGACTGGTTCCGAACGCAACGGGGTCGTGATCGCCTCGAGGGAAAAGGTGTGCAAACGACGAAGTAGGCCTAGCTAAGATATTGAATGAGACCAAAAAACGGAAGGCATCGATTGGGAAAGACGGACACTGTTTTCGGGGTCGGCGATGATTTCTTGACAAATACTGGCTATTTGGTCCTTTGCGCCCTGAATTCTGACTTTGCGTGAGCTGTTCCCTATCACGTCTACGACAGCGAGTCGGCCGAAGCGAGCACCAGTCGCTACGTCCTCCACTGTTGAAGGCTCT
>JBBPMW010000033.1:0-40618 GCA_038090535.1 Tylopilus alboater | reverse complement strand
TCATGGTGATGGTGGGAAAATAAACATGGAATGGTGGGGTTTATATATACTGTCTGACACTCAATTACATAAAGGTTACATAATAGAAGCCTTACCAAATGTATGTAATCATATTACAGCATGCTAGGGTCTAATGTATGTAACCAAAACTGAAAGTCAAAAAACTGTCCGCATGAGTTGTCATTTTGAAATGGCTGCCATTTCATCAAATCTTATCCAAATCCCTTGACCCTTCCACCAATAGAAAGCCAATGGTAGGTACTTCATTTCATATACTCATATAGTTGGGTGAGGATTAGAGGTTATCAGGGAATATTGCTGTTAGTGAAAAATGTCTAAACATGCGGACAGTTTTTTGAGCCACTGTATTTCTACCCCCCAAGATATCAGTCGCTGTGTTTGATAAAACAGATGCCTTACATGCACTCTCCGTTCCCGTTCCCTGATTCTCTTCAACCTCTTTTCAGTGTCCTTGATCCTACGCTCTTCAACTTCGTCGGAATCCTCGATCCTGCCCGTGTTTGTCATTTGTGGTTGGGCCTTGGTCCACACTGCCTTGATACGAATGAATTTCTCGCCGATGGCATTCTCCCAGTATTCCCTGGACTTTGGCGGGAACTGTGGTGATTGTTCCTCGAAGTTCGCCAAAAGTTTCTCCGTCAAAATCTCTATGACGGCGTCGTTCCAGGCAGAGGTTTTCGTGCCCCTCATGTCCCACCGTGGATCGTCATCATCTGGTCCTGCCCCACCCCCTTCGAACGCTTTTACCTGGTTTACCGTCGCCGACGAGTAACCTCCGAAATCCTCGTCGCATTCAATGTTATACACACTCTTGAACATATTCCGCACATGTTCCTGGGAGGCGATAAGTGCATGATCGATAAATATATTGAGATATCCCACAAGATGCTTCGACCGATTTGCATCGTTTTTCCCGCCATCCAGGTTCTGATCTCCTTTCCGTCTGGGCGATCTCTGTTTCCTTGGTGTCGGTGAGAATCCTCCTTTCACGAAGCCACGTTCATCGAGCAGGCGGTTCATCATGGCTTCCATATTTCTTACGTATTCTTCTGGGCTGGCCCACGTAGCCCACGTGCTTCCCTGGTGTTCTCTATTCTTTGATGGTCCCGGTTCTTCGGTGTCAGCGATCGACTCGGTATCAGCATCAACAGCAACGTCATCGTCCTGTGGAATAGGTTACTCTGTCCGTTTCGATCCAAGCGGTAGAATTACCATCAATTCGGCCATCACTGTCACTCTTTTCGACACTCTGGCTCTCCTATTCAACGCCTTCTTAGGCGGTGTTGGTGTGGTTTCGGCGGATGATCGTTGCTTTTCCCTCTGTGAGATCTCATGCACTTGTTGGATGTTCCCCCCTGCGATATCGCGTGCGGTATCTGGTGGTGTCGCTGGTGAGGTCGGTTGGCTTCTCTATGGTACGGACTCAGCAAACTGTACATCTGGACACCTGTCGTTCACACTTACTTGTATGCTCCGCAGGTCGCGTTCGTACTGCTTTCTCATTGTAGCAATCTCGTTCTCTTTTTGCACCTGCCTCTGGAGTTCAAGAGCCCATTTCCGGCGTGACATTGATGGGCCACTCACTCTTATTCTTTCCCTTTCTTCCTCAATTTTCTGGCGCTCAGTTTCCAGTTCTTTTCTCATTGCCGCGATTGCTTCCTGCTGGCCCTACAAAGAATCAGCATTCCTCATCCCTCGGCCAAACTCAGCATACCTTTATTTCGCTCTGCACTTGGACACGTCCCTTCTCGACCCACTGCTCGACATCATGTTGGAAGACTTCAAACGCCTTCCCCTGTTCTGCGTGGGCTTTCTGCAGATTACTATTCATGGCCTATGTGTAGCGTAAGTAGATATAAGTGTGCGGTCTTCGCTTGTCTTACCGCAAGCTCTTGATTCCCCCTGATAGCCTCCGCAAGTGCGACCTCGGAAATTCGGAGATGCTCTCGCAGTTCGGATGAGTGATCGACTTCTTGGACGCGAACGCTGGATCGTGTCCACTTCTAGCGCAGAGTTAATGTGTACTGCAGCCAAGTCAAAACACTCACTGCTTCAGGGCCCGGTTTGCCCCTGGGTGTCTCATATCCGGCCTCATATTTGCTGTTAGGATCGTCATCTCGGGGATGATGACGCGAGTTTTTCCCTCCACTTCGCCCGCCAGCTGCTTGTTGATCTGAGACGTCGATTTCCATAGGTCGCAGTTCGGATGAGTGATCGGCCTGTTGGATGCGAACGCTGGACCGTATCCATTCCTAGCGTAGAGTTAATGTGTACTGCAGCCAAGTCAAAACACTCACTGCTTCAGGGCCTGGTTTGCCCCTGGGTGTCTCATATCCGGCCTCATATTTGCTGTTAGGATCGTCATCTCGGGGACGATGACGCGAGCTTTTCCCTCCACTTCGCCCGCCAGCTGCCTGTTGATCTGAGTCAATGTCCATGGGTCCACACCAGGGGTTCTGTTGATCTGAGACGTCAATGTCCATATGTCCACACCAGGGGTTTAGTGCCGGGTCCTCGAAGTGGTCTTTCGATGTATCATGTGCGGGATCCTCCCTGGAGTTCAACTCTGGGGAGACTTGGAACATCTCTAGATCGAGGGGTTGAGAATTCTGCATTCGTTCCGGAGCGAAAACACAAAGATGCTCTTTCTATACCATCTACCGAACTTTTTCCGGTCGTTCCTTTTTGTGATCTTTGCTAGGCGATGATCTGTTGCGATTCCATCATCTCCAATGTTGCGTCACATGATCTCCCGCCCTCGATAGAGGACAAATAAAACTCATTCATTCATTATCTTATTGTGCGGCGAAAATTAATAATTGAATCGCATTTTTGTTTGCACCGATGTTCGCTGTCGCGTGACGACGGGCCCTAGGCAACTTATTATCCAAGACTAGCGCTCATGGTAATTGTGACTTCGTCTCCAAGCGATCGCCTGTTGTCGACGCCGCATCCGGGTCGGTCGTTCGGTCGACCAATTCTAAGTTCTGTTGTCATCTCCCGCCCTCGATAGAGGGGCGACTCTATTGTGCGACGAAAATACAATTGCATTTTTGTTTCCATCGATGTTCGCCATCGCGTGGCGACGCATCCTAAGCAAGTTATTCTCCAGGGCTAGCACTTATGGCATGCTTATTGTACCGGAAGTACTCCCAGAAATTATAAATGGTGCAGGCAGTTTCAGACATACAGTAGCTACACCAATTTTTCTGACGATACATCCACGATGCCTTCTTTCAACCAAAGTTCCCCCTTACAATACCAGCTGGCTGGACGACTGAACGGGGAACGAGGTGATGCTATAAACAGTCTTGCAATAAACGAGCAAGGAAGCTTGCTCGCAAGTGGATGTAAGTAACTCATGCACAACGAAGAAAAGTTCAGGAGCTAACCAATCACCAGGCGATCAAGGAATGAAGGTATGGGACTTACACCGCCTTGAGGTGATACCGTCGTTAGCACGACGGCATGCGTTCTATGACCCCGTCAGTGTAGCCACGTGGATAACCTGCAAGGATGACGCCCGCCAGACTTTGTGCTTCGGCACAGGTCTCGGGTACTTGATTTTCTGGCGCCAGACTGGAAAGGCCAAAATGGTAAGGAACAGCGGTAACGCTATGTGAGGAGGTTGACATCAGGAAAACTTTGAAGAGCAGATATATCCAGCTGATTATGATCAATCAGTTATCAGGCTGGTGTAGATAGATAGCTGCATATATCCCAATATCATTTTTTATCATAATGTCAACATATAGGGAATCAATTATAACCCCTGCTGAACATTTGATGAATGATCAGCCATTATCATCCAAGTCCCATGCTGATATAAACTTGATCATTTATATATAAAGCAATACCATTTTCCCATCATAATGTTTACAGATAGGGAATGGATTATATTCTTTGATAGGTATGTTATTATTTGATCAGCTATTGGCATCTAAGTCACAGCCTGATATATACTTGATCATACTTTCATAATTACAATAAAGGAATGGCAAGAATAGCTAAATTAATCTTTCAGATGTGTTCATTCAAGTTTATAGTACTCTACTAGTAGAATTCCACAGCCCTCCAGGCACCCCTGGACCTGCAAAGCTGGAGCCATTTCATGTCAGACAGTCTCCAAGGAACATGTTGCAGGGTGCTTTGACAAGTTACATAGACACATAATGGTGCAAGTGTTTTATGAGACATTGTTCCCTCTGGACAAAGGAGCGCACAGGATCAAGGGACAATCCAGTTGAATACTGAGTAATTGCATCGTCATGCTGTTGAGCATCCACCACTTTGTCTCCAAAGTGCTCTAGCCTTTCAGTACAACACTACTTGAAGTCTGCAGGAGACCGATCACATAAACGCTGCCTGCAACAGTATACATGACCGCTCACCTACAACCCATTTCGCCTGCTCGTCATGTGTGATTAGTCTCCCGCGCCAATCCATCGTTCATTTGGTGAAAACACTCGATTGCGTCAGTCATGTGGTCGATTGTTTCAAGACGTTCGCATATCACTCGATAGATGGTGAGTCTTGGAACCACGAACTTCAGACCAGGAGTGTCAGACCCACGAGGAATATCAGGGTAAAAGAAGATACTCACGCTGGTAGCGGTGAACAAGGCGTCCTTCCACGAGTGACTTGCCAATGCAGCCTTGGTTCACGCCTTCAGAAGCTGTGCGTGGGTCAATGGATCGTGGGTCGGACGAAATGTCGGCACATTATCGTAGGCGATTTCCTTTGATGCTGAGCGCTGAGTCGCCGTCGATTTCGGGAATCGTAGAGACGTTGTCGCGTGAAATCTGACGGAAAAGGTTGAATGAATGAAAACAAAGGGGTGGACACGAGCTCACCAGAAATCCACTCGGTCGTGGGTCTGCTCATGTAGACCTCTTTGTCAGAGGCACCCACCAGCTCGGAGAATCCTTGTTGCGACCTGCTGCACACAGGGCCTCACAAAGATGCCCGAAACGTAATGCCGAGATCATCGAACCTCTGACCGGATATCTGTCAAAGACGGTGACCCGTTGCCCACATGCCGCCAAGAAATTGGTAGGAGCTTACCAGTGAGATGTCAAAGAGACCGAGCTTTGCGCTGCATCGCGTATCGGCTCGCTCGTGCACGCTCGAACGAATGCATCGCGCCCTCGTGGTCGCTGCTCTCCATATGTGAGTTTCCAAGGAGAAGATACATATATACCTGGTGGGAATGTCAGTAGTGACGTTGTAGTGGGGCAGCGCGTTATGCACGTGCCTGAACCAGATAACATATCGGGTGCAACTGCATTGTAGCGATGACGTGGTGAACGCAAGACACCGCACTATTGTGCTTTCCGGCCATAAACAGAACAACAGTGTGGATGAGACGAGCAGCTGAAGGGCCTCCAGGTGCGACGGCACGGAAAATACACGCCTTGATCAAAAGAAGATGATCCACCTGAATTGGATCACACTACTTGAACGCCAAGTCGAACACGCGATAGCCGTCCTCGTTTTGTCCACTTCCGATGAGCGCAACGCGTTTGCGATGTAGCCAATTGCAGACGGTCGAATCTTAATGGACTTGAAGTCATTTAAAAGTGAGCATGAGCGAGTGGGAGAGAAAATCAGGACGCACGTCTTCGGCATCGTCGATCGCTTGATCCCAACGCGTGATGGCTCTTGTGTGTTGAATTGGAGATTGTTTCCGTCGGTGATGTTTCCGTGTCTGCGAACCGGCCCTGTTTCCAAGAGCCAAGTGCTGTCTCGGTGATATCAATGAATACTGCCTAAGAGACAAAGTAATCAGTTCTAGTAAACAATTCGGATACGCCGTTTAATCCAACTGGAAGAGGCGGTGTCCCCACGCGCTCGTGCATGGCGAGCGATGAGGGGACCCGCGAACAGAGGGGCGATAAGAAGGGTGGGTGTTGGAGAGTATTCCTGGACCCGAAGGGGATAGGTTTCAACACCAAGAATGCGTGGGAAAAGGGGTCGTGACCCCTTCTTGTGTGCCATAACAACAGCAATGAAGGGCCCGTCAGCCTGTTCTCGTCTCAAATTCTCAATGGCCGGTACATGACTGGGTGTTTGGCGCGTTGCTGTGACATACTCGCCCACCTCGGGTCCAGGGGTTCCCGGAAGGCAAAGCTATTACTATAAGTGGGCGGGAACGACGCAGAAAGGACACTAGCGAATGCTGTTGAGGTCCGTTCCTCACTGTGTCGCCGTGTCGGCTGTTCAATTACAAATGCCATTGAATGTGGCTTCATATATCATAAACAACATATTAAAATGACAAAAGAAAGTACATGCTGCGCGTGATGATGGGTCAAATACCAAAACAAACAAAGACTGCAGGAATGACGTGCATGGATGTCCATACTGCCCAGTGGCAACTTGCTCAGTGATGCGCACTCCAGCCGAGCTTTGAGAGAACTCACTGATACTAGTTGGGCGGGTCTGGCAATGAATGTCCTACATCTTTCTGGACAAACAAAAATCCCGCATCCTGACGCGAGTAATGGCAATGATGTACTGCCCCCTCACGGTATCAGCGTCGTCTACGTTGACGACGACGTGCGCTTGAGATATTTTCTGAACCTCTTTTTCACCGAGAATTTGACGTAAAGAACTCTCCCAATCCTCACACCTTTGCTCTGCATCTGCAAGCGCCTGGGCCATCGCATTCCTCCTCAACAATGCATCCGTAAACTCCGTCCGGAGAGCCTCCGGAGATGGGCATGAGGTTAACAGAAGTTGCTGGCAACCTTTGTCAGACGTAATCCGATCGTAGGCTTTCAACAGATCCCACCAGAAGATTGATACCATCTTGAAGAGCCTTAGCATAATCGCTGACCCCTTCAAGTTTTCGGTACTTGCTGGGATCCAAATTCCCAACATAAAGAGCATTTATCCCAGCAGATGGGGAAAGCGGAGGAGACAGACCAGTACCCTTGTTTACTTGATATGCTGCTTGCTGGACACAAGGCTGACTTGGGTGAGGTAGCAAGGATGCGGTATGCTGTTCGACAGGGGTTTTCGACATTGCGTGAACTGGGGATCTGGAACTTCGACGGTTGTGGCTTGAAGCTACTCCGTATATAAGTCACAGTCTGTCACGCTTCATACTCGTGACATGTAACGCTCGTTACATAACGGAAAACTCAAAAGATTGCGAAAATCTCGATGTACAATTGTGCAAAATCAGACCAAGGTAATCACCTCACACAATCTAACGAGTGCAGCCCTACGCTCACCTTGCTCAGCTAAGACCAGATCGAAGAAGTCGTAAATGAGCGTGTACTCTCTTGCTACGCAGAGGACACGATCCGTCGTGAGCAAAGGTGTAGTTCGGAATTCGTAGCACGATAACGCCATCGCACGCATCTCAACTACGATCTAAACGAACGGTAGTTAGATCAATTCGTAATGGACAGGAATACTCACCCAAGCTAAAGCAAATGCAATCTTTTCAACGATGCAAAGCTGTGCCGGGTTGACCAACATAATATCATTGGGATGTGTCGGTGATCGGGTGATCTCCAAAACATAGATGCAGGAGGAGCAGCGGGTATCGGCGAGTAGGCCTCGTAAGATATGTCGGAGTGCGGGTTTCGCGAACCAATGTTGAGGGGTGTGTCCTTGCATAACATGCAAAAATGGGTAGCCGTGGGAAGGGTTCCAGGTCGTCTGGGCGTCGACGAGACGACGGACCGTTGGCGAGAAATAGGCGGCGACGGGACGGAACAATGAGAAAAGAGGGTCACTCGAAATGAGTGGGTCTGGGGAGTAGATGAGCTGGTCGACTGCTCGCCATACCTTTGCCAGGTAGGCGTAAGCGACGGTTTGGAGCTGAAATATTCAGATAAGAAAATAGTAGCGCAGTGTGCCGCGGACTTACCCCCCTGACGACCAAAAACGCGAAGCCGTGGCTGTCCGGCTGGGATACAACGTTGCCTAAATCAGGTACATGGCTCGGAACTAGTCAGCCAAAAGTACATATTAGGACTATAATAGTAGTTAGCGTATGATCGGAAAACTTACCCTGTATCCCGGCCCTGCGGTGCCGGGCAACCACATTGTTGATCGCCGACGTCACCGTTTCGATGCGGAGGACGAGCGCGGTATCGACGAGGGAATGGAGGCTGAGCCGGTTGCAGAGAATGTCGTTAACCAAGGTGATGGTACAATCTTGCGCGAGGAGGGTCCACGCATTGGCCTCGGCGTGGAGGATAGATTGAAAATGAACTAAGTTATTAATAAACGAGCTGATAATTGGTGCTAGTAGGAAAGTAAGACTTACATGGTATATCCGCGAACGGGATGGTGGGGACGTCCGAGTCCAACTGATTGCCAGAGGAGAGGAGGCCTGCGTCTTCCCAATCGGGATCGAGAAGTGTGTGGGACGTGATAGACTCTAGCTCTTCGTTGAGGTCGAAGACGTCGCGATCGGGGACATCGGCACCCTCACCCGTGTCAACTGGGGTTGTCGACCGCGGAGATGACATGTGGTGGGCTATCGGAAGAAAGTGACAATTGTCACATATAAGTCACCAATCACGCATGTGACAGGTTACAATCAGAATACCGACAAGTTGGTCGGCAGAAACCTGCTTCAAGTTGACGTATTTGTTGTACCTGTAACATTTTCAGCCACATTTCGTGGTTGTTCGTGAAAAGATGATGAGTCTTTCATTGCAGTGATTCTATGAATCGTTAATCGACTCCTGATGAGGCAACATCGAAGAGCACTGCAGACGGCTCCAGTGACGACGTGTACGACCCCAGAGGACGCATCCTCAGCCAGCCGCGTGATCTGCACGGCCCGGCCCGGCTCAAAAGCCCCAGTTCAGGTCCAGCCTGACCAAGCTCGGACTTGCTGGAACTGAAACCCGGGCACTTACTGACGTCCTAGGCAAGGCTCGGGCCCGGCCCAGGCTTCTGGTATTTACTCAGAGTCGAGTGTTAACATATGAACATCTTTGGTATCGGCAATGTGAATTGAACCTATGGTAGTGGAGTCCATTCGCAACATCCAACAACTGAAACGCAAGAGAGACGTCAGAGAGTACGGTGCACAACGACGAGCCGATCGCCACGTGCCTCCAGAAACGTGTGCAGCGTACCATGTGGCATCCACGTCGACACCAAGGACGCGCTTTCCTGCCTCTTGAATCCGTACGTGAATCCGGGAAACGGCACGATATTGCGATGATTAAGCCGCATCCAAATCCCAAGCTCTCGACATATCATCTATGAGAAACAATCAATTCTCTGGTTCTGTGATACTGATCGTGGGTGAGGCAAGCGAAAGAGACGCACGCGAGCCGCCTTTCCCTTCAAGTTATCATGTCTGTTCTCGTCGGCCGAAAAATCGAATCGAAATGCTACCTATTCAAGGTATGTCAAGGAATGAAACCGTGGAAATGAAAACGATACCCGGACCTCCTTGATGCCATCGTTACTTGCACAACAATATTGAAAGACGTCGCCAAAGCCGCCTGTCGCGTAGTACTGATTGTCTGGTCGGATGGCCTTGTCGGTCAGATCGGGGATGTATGTCGATGAGAGGTGGGATGGTCCGGCCGCGGACCTGGCACTTGCGTGTCAGCATTGAACGTTGGGAACAGTGCAGTTAGAACGACTATCTTCTTACATCGAAAGTATAGGGTTTGGTTTAGGGAGACTACAGTGCAGTGACCAACACTAAACGGCGTTATGGTGGGAACAGATTTTAATCATGGAGTCTCGCCTCGAATGAATTAACGAGTCTCGGGTTTGTCGCCGAGCCAATCACTGTCCTATCGTGCGTGCCGACGACCCAGCTATACGGTGGTGTTACAAGCGTCTGTCCGTATTGTCTTTGTCTAATGTCACTCACGCGTGATGGGTGCTAATAGCCTCACCCGCGAAATGCAAACGATTGTTCGCTGGGGAACATTGAGTGAAGTGTACAAATCCTCGAACTCACCAAGTGAGAAGAACGCGAATGCTCCTGAACAATAAAAAAATTGTCAGTCGAGGATGGCAAGCGGGATCGACAACAGACCCATTGTATGTGCGTCGTGATTCCAATCCTTGACGTCCATGTCGACATATTCCCCTTTCAGACATTCGTACGTACGTAGTTTCAGGTGGAGAGCACCGTGTGCATCTGCGAGATTGCGAAGCACGAGCTCCCTGAGTACCTCCCGCTCCTTCGCAGAGGTAAGAGCACCGAGACGGTATGCGTCAGTCGTCCAGCAGTAGCTGGCGATGAGCACCTTGCATGGAGTACTAGAGTCGACACCATAAGATGGGTAGACGATGGTGTGGATGGGAAAATCTGTGAACGATTGACCGCCAACAACATTGCCCAGCTTCGTTGTCCATCAATCCGATTTGAAGAGTATCGCGACCTTCATTGAGGTCCGTAGTCCAGTACGCGCAAGGCATTCTTCTGCATGACGTTCAAATCCACGTCGTTCAGGTCGATGGGTGTACTGTGCAGTGCTCGACACCTGCCGGATATTGGTATATGGCGTCTGTTAGCCCACACGCACGGCACCGACATGCGCCAAGCCCCGAACGCAGCGAACAAGTCCTCGCACGTCGAGCTCGAGGGAGAGAGGACTCTTATGCATTCGTCGAACACATCAAATCTCTTCCGGAGAAGATACCCGCCCTCGAAGGATTGGACCTGTACAAACATGCTGGATGACCAAGGAGAGCCGGATAACATTCCGCCTTGTGGCATGGTGACGTATCAAGTGATGTGAGCTTCAACGAGACATACATAGAGGGAAGCGAACGCGCCGGGGGCCTCCAGCCAGGCGACCATCTTCACCGTTTTGGCAATTTCTCTGACCAAACGTGTTAGAACGTGAGTATGTACGCTCAGAAGGAGAACAAGGGGAACATCGTCATTCGAGTGGGAAAATACGCGACAAGCACTGCAAAGGACTCGCCGCTTCGAGGCGATACGAAGGCGGCGAGCCCAGATACCGGGCGTAAACGGCACGAGGAGCTGGAGGTGGCAGGACACATCGAAGGCGATTGGACACGTCATTGCGTTGGCGGGCGTTGGAACGGTTCGGAAACGATGGAGGACAAACGGAGCAATGAGTGCGCAACGTCGTAAGAGTCAACGACTCGAAACGAAGGTGCTAGGTGCATATCAAGCGAGTCAGCACGGACAGCAGGAGCGCAAGAT
Organism: Tylopilus alboater; assembly: GCA_038090535.1. Classification (NCBI taxonomy): domain Eukaryota; kingdom Fungi; phylum Basidiomycota; class Agaricomycetes; order Boletales; family Boletaceae; genus Tylopilus; species Tylopilus alboater. Next base: position 29,424 of record JBBPMW010000033.1, on the reverse strand, counting down.
CAATGACATACCCGAGCCGTCCAATCCGCTCCCATGTAATGCAAGACCACCTACCGGATATGTAGACCCACTGCGTCGACGTGGAAGACTGAAAACGCGCCCTAGAAGAGTCAGTAGTGGCACCTGAGCAGGAGGATCGATTTACCGGGACCAAAGTGGAGGATTGTGAGTGTTTAGTCCGCGCCGGCCCATCAGCAAACCCTGTGCGCCGGGCCGTCACATCAGAACCGCACTGCACATAGAAGGAACTTACGAAAAAGGATGGTTGGTTCCCACGATTATGGAGGGCGAAAGAACCCTTGTCAAGGTAACGTACCCAATGTTCTGACAGTTCTAGTCGCGCCGGTGGATCCTCATGTACGTCGTCGAAAGCATTTTGGCTGCTCTGAACGTTTTCTTGCGGGCAGCCGTCATCGATCACGTGCACCCCAACCTCCTTCGTTCGACGTGTTTGGCGTGCCTCCACCTCTTGCAGCTCTCGGGGTAACTCCCGACCTTCTCTCATCGATGTCTGCGTATGCGCTTTCGAGCTACGCTCCAATTTCAACTGGTTTCCACCTCGCCGCATGGGTCGACTTGCATGTCTGTGGGGCTTCGCGATCCATCGAGCCTGGGTGTCAACTAATAATCAAAGGATGTAGGGTGTAACATGTACTACTAGTAAGTCGGTTCGTAGGCGTTCGAGGATAACGACCGACGAGACGACGACGACGACGACAAGACTACTAGTACGTGATGGGCGAATGGGAATAATGCGAGTATGTGCGTAATTGCCGGCTGAATTCGACCGAGACAGGAAGCGGATAGAGGAAAACAAGATGGACGCGCAAGCATCATATGAGCGGCGTGACCAAGCGCCACGCATAAACTCATCAGCATCGCGAGAATCTGAGGTGGCGACAATCACAGGGGTAAGGATATCGGACGTGAGACCAGCAAATTCCTGGGTCGGAGCGGGGACAGTGCTGGGCGCATCGTGCAACGCAAAGGCGGCGTGGGTGTCGGGATCGACAAAGTACGCACGGCCGCTAGTGTCATAGCGGACGGTACCCGGCTTCCCGGTCGAGACAGCACCAGACTTGGGTGCGTTGCTTGCATGCGCGCGGGCCTTCTCGGCCTTCTCCCTAAGGACGGCCTCACGCTGGCCAGCACGTCTACCTCCTTCCCTGAAACATTGGGCCCATGTGTGACCGATGCAACACCCAGGGGGACATTTTGGATTCGTGCAACACTTAAGATGACCGGTCTTGCCGCAGACGATACAGACTTGTTTGAAAGGGATGAAGCCGGCTTAGTGCAAGGGTCTGGAAGGGAAAGACAACCAGCTGCTGTTCCATTTCGAGGCGTGTGTGCGCCATCAACGGTGTATAGGGGTCGGCCGCAGTACTACGGACAATCGCATCCGGATTTGGTCACAAACATGTGGTAGCTCGTCGCCCATGGCAATCATCATAATGATGAAGGAGAAAGTGTTGGCCGTGGGCATGCTCATCGCGGCCTGACAGCTTCGGAGATCTCAAGGTTTGTCTTGGCGAAGCGTTCGGTCTTCCGGTAGCGAAGTCGGAGCAGCTTCTGGATCAGGGTGATCTGAGCGATGGGGGCCGATTATCTGTTCGTATCGTTCGCGCAAGGTTTTCCAGGCACGGAAGGGGTTGGTATGTCCTCCAGGGAAGAGCGTCTCTTCAAGGGAACATCGCCCGCGCACGATCGCAACGATCGCTTCGTTGTTCGCGTCCCAGAGGCGGCACCAAGGGGGTACGTAGCCTCGGCTGGTCGAGTGATGGTGCCCAGTACGTAGGACCACGTGTGCTTGGAAAGTAGGTAGCCCTTGAAGCTAACGCTCCATTCGGGTCAGTTGTGGGGCCCGCGGTCAAGGGCTGACGTGACGACTTTGATGGCGTCGCTAGCGTTAAGATCAATCTTCACGATCGTCGGGGCGGGGGCGACAGCAGAAAGAGGGGTGGCAGCACCAATACCCTTGGGACTGGACGCAGGCTCGCCGCTGGACACGGGCGGGGCGACTGTGGACATGGGGGGTGGAACAGAATCAGACGACGGGCGGGCTCTTTGGGTTCGACCGCGTGTGGTGGGAGACATGAAGGGAAAAGACGAGGTGGGTGGGTGAGGACGTTTTTATGGGGACAGGTCACGCAGTTGTGAAGAAGCACGCCGGATGGGTTAGAAATTGGGAAGCTGATGTGAGGCAATAGAAGGACTTCGCGACAGCTTTGGTAGTGCGACTCGCGGTAATTCGGCAGGTTGCTTTATTTGCGTCTAGGTTGGTCGGCGTGGATCACGGCACCACGCCGGGACTCATAACCTAGGAACTAGACAGAGTCAATCCCCAACCGTTCGATACAACGATTGATTATCAAGTACCTAGAGTCAAGTGAACAAACCATGAGTATGGCGGTATTGCAGATGACAAGAGCACTTACTCCGTATCGAACGGTTGAGGAGAAAACGAACAGGGACACAAAATAAGGAAAATATTAGGTCTGGAATGCTGACCCAGCGTCGTATACTCCAACATAGAGACGACCAGGGAGACAGAATGGCTGACTTAAGTGGTCTCGAGCAACTTTTGCATGAACGGCATGGAAGTTGATGAAAGAGATTGAACCGCAATAGGGAAAAGGACGAAGGTGTTTCGGGTGAATAAGGGGGAGAGGACATTTGGGACCATGAACGTGCTCCGCGCACCGGAAGGCATAGACGAGGAAACCCACAAACAGCAGACCATCTCGCGGGTCTTTTTTTGCCACGAAACTGGCTGGCCGCTTGAGGGAGATATCGAACCAGTTGATAAAATGGGATGCGTCGCGCGGAGATGCATGAAGCATGCTCGCGACAGGGCTGAACACACATTGAATCTCTGCCAACTTCTTCAGCTCTACCAGCTCGTCCGTGGTCACGGACTGACTGTTCTCGTCAATCCACTCCGTCGCCTCCTCGATGGCAAGTAATGTCTTCTTATCGTCAATTTCGTCGTCCTCGAGCTTAGTACCACCAAGCCCGGTAAGTTGTGACTACCGGGGCCGAAGCCCTCGGAAGGCTGCTTGTCATTGAAGTACTCCTTCGAGCGCTGCTGAAACCTTGTGGATACGAATAAAATCACCACCGAGGACAACCTACAACTTCCAGGTCAGCGCTGCGCAAGTTGCACATACCAAACCACTGGCACGTACCTGATCGATATCAGATGGTGTAGACACTTTGCGGAACACGGCCACCTATACCGGTCCATAACGGGGCGTGGAAAGAGCCTCATGTCCTCGTTCCTTGGTGTTGCGATCTTCGCCCTCAGCTCTATGAAGTCCCTATCATCTTCCTTCTTCTTTCTCCGTCATATCACCATCTTTATCAAAACCATCGGACCGGAAGCAGTCCAAAGCGGGAACAGAAGATTTCTCGTAGCGGCCACGAGTATTCCAAACAGTAGCCTTCGAGTGGCAGAGGCTTTGGTAACCTTCGGTTTCGAATCTTTGGCAGGTAAGGGAAGAGCAGTTTCTGTGGGCTATTCTGGAACGTTCTGAGAAGGTGGTTCTATGGTTCGAGGTGTCGATGAAAGATCGGCGCATGGTGCTGGCTCGACAAATGACCGTGACCTTTTCCTCTCGAGCTTCTTTCAAAAGTGCCTGTGGTCATGGCTCCGGCGTCTCGGGCTTAGGCTCGACCACCTGCTCGTCACTGACGAGAGTCAGCGACAACCTCTGTCTCTCGAGAAGGCTGAGCGGGACCATCTAACATGTTGGCCAGAACCGACGGGATATCTCCCTCGTCCGAGACCTGAAATGAAAACTAATAGTAAGTACGAAGTGAAATGAAATGATTTGTTTGGCTAACTACACTCACTCATTAGATAAGCACGCTGGCGATCCAAAGTCACATGATGCCAGCACGTGCTTCTTCTGGAGATTAGCCCTATGTGAGCAGCGGCAAGTGCTTGTGTCCGACACCATCTGTTACCAGCATCGGATCCTCTGCCCTCGTCGCCGTCCAGATTAGCCGTCCACCTTGTTCCTTGTCTTCTTCCCTTTCCCCCCTCATCCTCCTCGTCCCCGCCAGCCCTTTACTCACTTCCTTTGTTGTAAATCTCGTTGTCATTGCCGTTGCCGACACCAAAACATAGCAGGCAGGCCCCTCGGATGAGCCTACAGCAGTGGCTCGAGGCCGTCACCGACCTCACCAGCTTGAGATGTCATCGTCACCTGTCTCCACGAGCGCATCATGTCCGAACCAGTCCGATACCAGCATTGGTTCAAACGTGCGAGTCAGCTACGGTGAGGGACTAAATCGCGCTGATTTGAGCGTCATATGGGTGTGATGGAGCTGGAGAAGCACAACGTCAACTTGCATTTTTTGTAAGTGGGTCGAACACTAATGTTATTCTAATCTGACTCGTCACCATTCGCCCAATCAGAACCGTACATTTCATACATCTCAGAAGTATTCGAGTCATCGTCCGAGTCATCGTCCGAGTCATCGCCCGATTCCGTGTTGATGTCCCCACCATCCTCCACAGTCACTTCCCATTCAAGAGCCTCCAGGTCAGTAAGTGAAAAGCTGACATCAAGATCGTCAAACCCATGAGCGAGGGAAGTACTGGTACCAGCAAAAGTGCGATCGGACACGCTCTCTGCGCTGAAATCGTCGCCAACTCCGCTCTCTGCCTCGCACATATCAGGAAACTGCCATTCGAGTACATCGAGTTCAGAAACGGAGAGTTCGTGCTCGAGGTCGTCCAAAGGAGCGTGCGGGGCACTGTCCCGAACATGAGAATAGGTATGGCCGACACCATGGCCCCAGTGGTATCTCATCAATATATCGCGGTCTACAAACCTGTTTGTAGTACATCAGTGAGAGTTCAGCCAATCGAAATGCAAAGTACCTGTTGATGTAATAATACCGCCAGTCGTCAGAATCTTTCGATATAGGGGACAGCGCAGTGCGGTCTGGATGTGACCGTCCTCGTGCAAATGCAGGTATGAGATGACATCCTCTCAATATATCTGCGGGGTCAACGAACTCGAACGCTCCCTCGTCATCCATCGGAACGAACCGCAGCATATCAAGTGCGACCCCATTATGCTGGGGATCAGGTGGGATCCATTCAAACCATCGTACATGTAAGAAATCCAACCGACGAGGAGAGTAGTCCTTGAGCCCTGGGCCGATGTACTGGACGTTCGCATGATAGATGCCGATGATGCGCGCATAACAGAAGCGATGCTGTGTTGCTTCCGAGTCCCCTATGCGCTTGTCGGCCAGCATCATTATATCGCGGTGGTCATTATTGGGATTCAAAGTGTCCTGCTCGCGACGGACATCGTATGTGGTATAGTTGACACGGAGCACATGGTGCTGGTAAATGCGACTGCCTTTGAGCAGTACCTGACTGATATTAGGTTCCGAGTTATTGAATCTGTTTTCCAGGCCTGATAGCGTATGATCCTCGTTCAGTTCCGAAGTGTGCATATGCATCGACCTGATGCGGGGAAGGAGGTGAGATTTCAATTTCGGGATGAAGTCCTGCTCGCGCCGTTCAATCGTGGTCAAGAATAGCTGTCCAACTCCGCACGTACCTTGGTAGCCGGATCACCCAAATTCTTTCGAATGAAACTATTGAGATCAATCGGTCTGTGTTGTGATTTCCCGATGTTGTAGCGTACGTCGGGAACAGTTGGGACGGATTCCCGGGGACTGTGGTCAGTTTTAGAGTCACGAATGCGTCGAATTCGTGCTTGTCGTCGCTCAATCCGAGTCAATTGACGGACGAACTCTTTTCGACTAGTACGAGTATATCTTCCCTTCCCTACTCGGTGCTCCCGTTCTCCCTGGGGCCAAAATCAGATCACTCGACGAACACCAATGCCAATGAACAACAGGTACTGACTGGCTGCGTCGAGTAGGAATCTGTTGTTCCGTACATCCTGATCGAAGCCGTGTAATCACCCAGTGCATGTAGTTTGTAAGTTCGAAGGTTGAAGGTTTTTAGTCGGCGTGCGGGAGCGGCGGTAACATCCACGCGCTTGCGCTGAGAACGAGCGCGAGTCTCGCGACGTTGACGCGCTTGAGCTTCACGCTTGAGCTCTTTGGTGTGAAAATTAGGAGATGTGTCAGCCTCGAAAGCACGTATAGCGGCTCCTAGAGATTGAGTGACGTCATCCATCACCTCAAGGGTGTCGTCGGTGTGCATTCGTAGTTTTGCAAACCCGTGCCACTGACAAAGGAGGTAGAGGAGCTTCATCACGACCGCATTGTGAGGATCAGGCAGCAAGCCTTCGAAAACAGGAAGAGCACACTGCAAGATTGAAGTCAGCTGGAGGCTTTGCGAGTAGCCACTGAACTGGTATGTACTTGGAGGAGATCCTCAAAGTCACGAGCCGCCATTCTTCTCATCTCCGATGCATTCGTTGAGAATCGACGAATCGTATCTCTTCCGAACGAAGGAACCTGACGATATCTGTAAACAGGCGGTGTGTCAGTTAAATGATTCGGAGCATAGATGAGTCGGAATCCCGTTCCTTCGATCAAGCTCACGCAACTTGCTCTCTTTCACGCTTTCCAGCATGCGTAGAAGATGCACGAAAATAGCTTTCCAGACCCCCAGCTCAAATTCGTGCAATAGATCAACGACAAGCATGGCGAAAAGGCTGAAACCGAAGATACGGAATCTCTCTGAAAATGCATTCTACAGACATCAGCATGAATACAATATATTCAGTTCCAACTCAGATCAGATTACCGTAGTGGGGACAAGAGACTCGTGCTTGAGAAGCGTTTGAACTTGCGGGGTGTTAACAGCGTAGTTTTCCTCATAAATAAGCTTTCGCGCCTCCAGGACCTTGCTTTGTCGGCCGTCATCGTCGACACGAACCAAGAGCTCTCGCCGAGACATATCATGTGGGGTACCCATATCGGGCACGTCTGCCATGGAAAGCGTGCATCGTGGGCATGGACATGTACCAAGATTTCGTATAGATGCTATGAGTACCCTGTCGGACGAAAATGTTGATGGAAACTCTGGGTAGGATAGATACAAAATTTACTTCTCTGGATAATCGGCCGAATACGTGAATATCCGCGGGTAGAAGCGTCGCTTGACGCCATCACAGCACGATATAACAATCCCATGCTGATAGGCTTCCATGAATTCTTTGTCGAGGAGTATTCTCCATTGTTCATGGAAGAGCTCTCGCTGACAGTGGGTATGGAGCACATCGCTCGCGGCTTTGTCACCCAAATGTTCCATGAGGAAATCCTTGAATTCGTCTGGTAGCTAGGCGAAGAATGAACATCACAGTTCCTCCGGAAGACTAGGCGCTTACCGCTTGAAAATATGCTGCGTGAGAACAGAGATTGTTGGCCGGTTGGCTTCTTCTGTACTTGGACTCGTTTCCAAAAAAGACGTAGAGCGGCCACAGTTTGGCGTCACCGAAGGCAGTCAGCTTCGTCGCATCGGACCAGAACATGAGAGCCGCAACAACGCGAGGCAGGTCGCAGCCAGGTTCCGGGGGCGACGCTTGAAGCGCCTCGTTCGCCTCGAAGAATGCGGTGGAGGTGAAGAGCTCGCCATGTACCTTGATGTCATGGTCTTTGTGCGGAGGTTGCCATCGTAATTCGTAAGGTTCGAGGTGGAAAAGTGACGCATGGGCTGGATTCGCAATCTTTTCCTTGAGAATTGAAATGAGGGAACGATGGTAAAATCCGTCAACAGTGTAGTCTTTTGGCCCCGGGTTGCTGCACCGACTATGGAATGGCACTGAGATCGTGACGGAGGAACATTTCCAACCATCGTCCTGATCCAGCCACTCCGGAAGGTCTTCATCGAACTGATTCTTTCCAAGTTGCTCGTCAATTGCATTCCAGGGGGTCTGTGACACAGCGGAAGGGGAAAAGAGAGGGTCGGCAACAATACCAAGCAACTGTTTAAAATTTTCCTTGGATTTGTGGGCTCCTTGGTTCCAGTACCAATCCCCAAGGCGCATTGAGACCTCGTTGGGGTAAGGGTGATACGGACTCTCGGAGGGTTCGCTCGAGGGTTCCATATGAGAAGCTTCCGAGTCAACACAGGGTGAACACGCGTGCTCGACCGAATAGGGATCTTCTGGATCGTGACGAGGAAGGGAACCGGTGTTGTATACACGGAACAACCCAAACTTATTCACCTGTGTCTTGAATATCCTGCGTAGCGAAGAACAGAAGGTTCGAGGCGACGGTTCAATAGGCACGGATAGCATGCCGTGGGACGAAGAGGAAGGACTACCTGGGTTTGGGACAGAGGGGATTGAAGCCGTGCGCGAATCAGAGGACACTTCAGGAGGAGGAAGTGGTAGTAAGCGTTCTGGGAGGAGGTCTCGAAATCGCAATGGTAGTCTGCGATTAGTCCTTCGCGACCTTCCCTGTGCCAAGGGTACATCATCCGCTGCCTGCTGTTGTGGAGGTGGAGTCGGCTGGAAGAGTGGATTTTGACATTCATCAAACAGACTGAATACTGAAGTACAGTGGTTCACATACTGAGCGTGAATCGGATAAGAGCGACTCTGAACCTTGGAGAGGCTCGGGGACACCGCTTTCGCTGGGGGAACTCGAAAACCCAGTTGCAGCATGAGCCAATCCTAGACTTAGACTGGTACCCGACAATCTAGCCTTTTTGGCTTGATAGACCTCTTTCGCCTTGGAGAGAGCGCTGGAGAGCCTCTTCTTGCCTTTACTACATCCCTTCTCGTGGCGAGTGAACGCGCCTAGGTCACCGAAAGCACGACCGCAACTGAGACACGTTCGTGAGAACAAATCTTCATCGATGGCGGCCATTACCGGTCCTGGCATGAGGCTTCAGATCTTCAGACTTGGACAGCGTTGATAAAGCACTGAGATGTGACAAGTTGTAACACTCGTGAATGCCGACTCGCATAGGCAAAAAAAAAAAAACTTGCTTGACGGGTACTGTATATTTTATGTAAGTAGGACTATTGGTAGAAACCTATTTACCACCGTTGCCGTTTCGTACCGTCTCACGCGCTGTGATCGCTCTCGCCCACTCGTTCACTGCCCATTCGTGCGCCATTTACGCCGCCAGCAGGTGCGCTGTCTCGCTGCGCAGTGTCGTCGGGGGTGCCGTCTGCGCTACCTGCACCTGCGCCTGCGCCCCTGGATTGCGCACCCATGTGCTCAACCATTCGTACGGTGCCGTTTCGCTGTGCCGCGTCGCTGGCTTGCACACCATTGGGTTGGCTCGCGCTGCAGCCGTTTCATTCGTGCTCTCTCGCCGTGCGCTGGTCGCCTTCTCCATTCCCTGACCTGCGCACCACCTGGGCATGCGGCGACACCATCGGCCGTGACGTTTCGGCACGCTACGCCATTTGCCGTCCCGTGCGCTGTTCTGCGTGCTAACGAGATGTTTCGTAGGCGGGCAATCCAGTTGACGTGCGAGTGACGCGGACGAGTCATTAGATACCGCGTGCAAATCAACCAGTGAGAACATAAATAACGTGCCCAGTGCGCAAGAGGCGCAGCGGCCTTGTGGGGGACTTGTGTTTCACGTGGGTAGTGCGCTTGACAAGCAGTCGCTGGCAGGCTATTTTGAGAGCGAGTGAACAGTGGTGGCATGTGAGTCCAATGCACGGGCGAGTCAGTTGATGAGTGGGCGGACTGTTTTGAGACGACTCCTCCATAGCCTGCAAACAACATCCCCACTACAACATAGGATGGCCTCGTCGGAGACGCTCGTCACCCATCGCTGCCTGACAAGCAGAGAGAAAGGCAAGCCCACCGTGAAGGCATAACCTGGGAGTCTGGATCGGCCATCTAAGGGTGGCCACAACATCTTGTGTGTCATGTTTCGAATACGACGATGAGAACGAGCAGCACGAGAATGAGCAGTCTGATGGTTATTGTCGAGCCTAGGACCAAGTGAGCTCTACGAGTCACCAGACCGGCACGTACACAACGCACCGTTTTCCCTCGTCCGCAGACAATATGTGTGAACCGTCTCCGGGCGTCCGCCATGCACGCCTCCGAGCAACCCCGTAGGTACATCAAGCTCGTCGTTGATCTGCAGCGACGTGATGTTGTGGACGAATGGATGACGACAGATGATCGAGACGTATGTCTTGGCCTGGGCCGCGTGCGCGTGCTGGTGGGGACATAAGAAAAAGAAATGAGAAAAAGGACGGTCCTTGGATGATTTGTCGTTGTTGTAATAGTACCCCCTCGTCTAGCGCGCGGGGGTTCTGGGTCTGGTTCGTCTGTGTATGGCTCGAAGGGCTTGGGGTTGTACTTGCGTTCCGGGTGGCAGGAAGTGTCGGGGCGCCACCTTCGGAACTGAGCATCGCGAGTTCGTTCTGTCTTGGGTGCGGGGCACGATCGGAAGAGCGCTAAGGACCGGAATTGGTAGATGAACTCGTCGATGGTAACCCACAGCCGTCGCGGAGGGAGTGAGAGGGGCACAAGCCCATCCGAATCTATATCGTACCCATCAAAATGAGCGCAACGCATCGCAACGCGAATCACGCACTGGGCATATAATTCAACACCTTGCAGCTGTTTTCGTACGAATGAAACCGATCGTCAACGTCAGGCTGTAAACGAGAGTAGACGTGGCGATAATAGAACTCGCGGTAGAGAACAAGAAAGATCTAGTCGTTGACAAGCGAGGCAATGATCTCTGCTTCGGGCCATTTGGTTTTGGCGTAGAATTTTTCTGTGAGGCGGTTCCAGCCGGATTCGTACGCGAGCGTGATTTCGGTGAGGCTGTTGTCCAAGATAACTTGATGAAAGTGGGCAGTGAACTGGTGGTAAGAAAAAAGGGGGGGCTGGGTGAGAGGGATTGATCGATCAATCGGGTGGTGTGGAAAGGGGCACGACTTACACGCTTGACGACATCTAGGAACTGAAGCGCAAGAAACGCTATGCACTGCCAAGTGCCACTGCGTCTGCCAGAAGATTGGCAGGGAGTTCCCACGGGCACCGGCACCAGACTACCCTGCTAGGTCACTGAAAGCACGACCGCAGCTGAGACACATTACAATATGTGAACGAATCTTCATTGCCAGATAGCGGCCATTGCAGGCCAGCGGCACCGGCACGATGTTTCAGAGCTCTACACTAGAACCCCTGCCACTCCCCTGGCCAACGTGTACGTGGGGTGACTCCCAAAAGTAAGTGAGTAGCAGCGCGTTAGCGAAATCAGAAATTAGTACTGATATCCACACCAGTGTATAACTTGACTTTGGATGGTGAACCTCAGCGGCTCCGTTCCAGCTGGACTGACGCGACGTTCCAAAAACTTTTCACCAACGAAGTAAAACAGTATTCTTGCCTACAATATAAAATACTTATAGTTTCTTAGTTAAAGGGCATCCCAAATTTGGCCTTCTTCACGCATGTCTGGACCTCCTGCATGATGATCCCCTCCGCTACCCACGCTTCGCGCTCGTGCACAGGATCCACGGCACGTCCGCACAAGAACGCGAACATGCGCGGAACCTCGTAATTTGGAACCCGAAGTTTGGATATAGCCGTTGGCATACAATCGAGGTGCCCAATGTATTTGACGAAAGCACAGGAGTCGTGAGTTCACCTTTCATTCTTCCTTAGCAATGTTAAAATTAATAAGCAAATTCATTGGTTTTCAGACTCGGTGACGCGTGATATTCTCTATCACGCGCTCCGAAACCCGAATTCCGCCGGCTGGTTTTCTGTCATATCGCCTAGTCTGGACGAAAACGCTGGGTTTGGCTTTCGCCCGCTGAACGAGGGATCGCTACAAATGGTTTCGTTCGTTCTGGCCTGGGTAAGTTATCGCCCAATAACGAGTCCTATACACTGATCACAAAGTACTATTATAGCTCGTTGTCGGTATCAAAGGCGATGTCTTGCAACTCAACAATTTCCACTGTTCGGAACTTCGCATGGATCGTCTCAGAGCCGTCAAGCAGCAGTACGACGTCATCTTCGGTTTCCTCCTGAGCATTTTTCAACGCAACAATCAATATTTGACTCCCGAAAAAGTGGCCCATGCTCAGCTGGCTCTCCCCGAATGGCTTCAAGTGCGGCCTGTCTGGTAACTTGAACCCACTAGTACTGTGTGTATATTTGTGTTCAAGCTCGTCGTATACATGTGCTTTGTATATCAATATCATCTTTTGCGCCTTCTGCTAGCATGATTTCTTTTCGAACCCACCCACTGCGTTCCCGGCGTCTTTGACACAGCAGCAGTCACTACGGAAACAAGAAAATAACTAGACATGATCCGTAGTTAGATTTCTGTTATAACTGTACCCACGCAACCCAAGTGAAATAGTAACTGGACAATGGCAAGAAGCTCCGAAATCCTCGACCTCCGACAACCGTATCTATATCGTAACCAGACCTAGCCCTCAGGCCTCAACTCACCCCCAGAATTCAAGTACATGTCTAACCGGACAGCTGGATTTATATCTCGCCCTCTGCGTACGTTCTCTCTCACCCTTACCCTCTTTTGTTTCCACCAAGTCCTACATGTACTAACATACCTTCCAATCATACGCTGGCGCTGTTCGAGAACAAGCCCGTGCTCGAACTTCGCTCAAACACGATGAGATATCGACAGAACATATGCTCGTTATGTAATCTGTAGGCAATGCCACGCGTATGGGGCCCCATCCGTGTGAGTGCACACGCGCAAGCCCTGTCTCGACCCACTTGTTGGCCCTCAAGCTCGCTCGCACGCCCCCACCTGTCCTTGGTCCCTGTTGGCATGTCTCTACCACAGTCCAACACAACATCACTGCTACCGTCGCACGATATTCAGAATCTTCAGATGTCCAGCCTGACGTGTTGCTTATCAAATACTTTGTAGGCCCGCTGGGTGTAACCACCATATTGCCGTTTGCAGCGAATGGCGAGTGTCTCGTGAGTGCTGGCTTAGAGGGGTTTGGGTTTGGTGACCGGAAGACGTGCGGTATGTCCAGTGCCAGTGTCTCGGTCAGCTTGCAAACGCGGAAGCATTATTGACCGTGGCAATCCATCCCTGTATCTCGGAATTCAAGCGATCATGCACCTGCTACGTCTCCCTGTCCTCGGGCCGCCCTCGAGCTAACGGTTTAACCAAAACCAGTGAGTACACCCCCCGTCACTTCCTCTGACTCAAAAACATTGGAGAGGCGGGGGGACGACATCCAAGTCGATTCGACAACTCACGTTCTTGAACTTGATAGTCATTCGAAGTCCAGACGTCACCACGAGATCCTCCGTACAAGTTTCCTCGTGAATATAGTGCGGTCCATTGAAAGAAAGACTTTTAATTTGAATCAGGACAAGACTGACGCGTTTTGGGTGACTCGCTTACGCCGGGGCTCATGCCTTGGTCTCTGGCATCTGCAACGAGCGAGTGTGGTAGGATACATGGCGCATGCTTGATTGACGTCAAGAGCTGAAGAAAATGATTAGCGCACTTCACGGGACGATGAAAACGTGCCAGGAACGTCCACTCCGCACGAACGACCTGCGACAAAACAAGAAGGCGCGACGATGCACAACGGTTGAGTGCAGGCACCGGGCACACAGACGCGCGATCAGCAACTTGAAGGTAAGCCGGTATTTACCTCCCGGTTCCATTCGCAGTCTCATCTCGAGTCGTAGCACCGCCCGGATGTGCTGAAAATTGTTCGATCCCCGTATACATTGTCACGAGGGGAAAAAAAAAAGTGGGGACCAGGAGGACGCATACCATAGGTACATGGGTAGCCGGCCCGGGGCTTCCTAGGACGATCTGGATGTAACAATCCAGATGTATCCTAGTCATTTTCTACATGCAATCTAGAGACAGTCCAAGGGCTAGATACACGAGATGAGCGCTATTCCATGTTTATCTGTAGTCTAGATACATGCCGTTTCATTCGTGTCGAGTCGCGTCTTTAGTTTTTACAAGCGTGCAGAAACGTTCGGATGTGAATCGGTGTGGCGTGTAGTGCAAAGCAGTAAATTTTCGTACACTGTGTTTGGTACACAAAAGTCCGACTTTACAGACACAATCCAGACGAGTCGGCTGAAATTTCCCGAGTCTAGACGTGATGGTGTTTTCCCTGCTATCTGTCCACTGTCAGCAGGAAACAATCCTGCCCAAACAAATTCGATGTCAATCGGTCAGACTGGAACATACCGGTACCACTCACATTACTCAACTCAACGTTGTGACGGAGTTCGAGGACCACTGGTTGTATATGATCTTGATGATCCTCTGGCTGATTTGTACGACGTCGATGTCATAGTGGGCTTCCACCGATTTTCTGTTCGTGCATTGCCTTCTAACCCACCGTTATCGCGCTCTCAGACTGGTGAGCACCTCATGTTGAACAGAAATGTCCGTGCTAACCTCTATTTAGGTACCACACACCCTCTATCAAACTCGATGAAATCTTTTCAGCGGTCGTTGCGAACTCGACCCTGATCAATGGTAGGGGTCGATATTCTGGCGGACCATCGGTTCCACTGTCGGTCGTCAATGTCCAGCAAGGCTTACGATATCGGTTTCCACATCTTGCGCTCCTTCCTTCAACTTCACCATTGACGGTCACCGAATGTCCATCATTGAGGTAGATGGGACTGAAGTGCGCCCCGTAGAAGTTGATTCGGTTCCCGTCCTTGGTGGTCAACGCTACTCCGTGGTTGTTACAGCGGACAAGCCCGTCGGGAACTATTGGGTTCGTGCTTTGAGCGATCTTCGTCTGCTGCTCCTTCATATCGAAGGATCACCGAATTTTGGCTGCCATCGAATGTCGCATTGGGTAGATCTGACCTCACCCCCTGGGCCGTATGAACTCTCGTTCGACGAGACCAATCTTCACCCCCTCATCAATCCAGGTGCTCCCGGGATACCCGAGATCGGAGAGGCAGACGTGAACCTAATGCTTGCTCTGGGTTCGACTCCGGACGGGAATTTCTGTACATTTAACAACGTAACCTACGTCAACCCCACTGTCCTTGTGCTCCTCCAGATTCTCAGTGGAGCAAGACAAGCTTCGGAGGTGATGCCAAACGGAGGTGTCTATACACTTCCCCCGAACAAGGTGATAGAAATAAGCTTCCCCAACCCTGCCGCAGCTCCCGGTGCCCCCGTAAGTGCCACGTTTGTGAAACGTTGTTCTATGCTGACTCTGAATGCGTCGTTCAGCACCCTGTACATCTGTACGGCATACGTGGTCCCTCCACAACATTGTCTCCCACTGAACTTCTTTGTCAGCATAACTTCAATGTGGTCAGGACCGCGGGTAGCAATAAGATGAATTTCGTGGATCCTGTACGGCGCGACGTCGTCTCCATTGGTAGCAGCCCCACGGACAGTGTGACTATCCGTTTTGTCACGATAATCCGGGACCTTGGTTCCTTCACTTGAGTGATTACCCCGACTACAGAGATCGCGATCTCACCTGTCCGTATTTAGTCACAATGATTGGCATCTCAACCGGCAAGTGATATCGACTGACATGACTCCAGAACTGATCCACGTGTCTAGCGGATTTGCCATCGTGATGGCAGAGGCACCGGACGAAACGGCCTGCGAAGAATCGGCAGTAATTCCACGTATGTGCTATCTCACTATGCTAGCGCAAACTGCAGAGGTTGTTCGCCCCTCACATAGCGGACTGGACTCAATTGTGCCAGAACCAGGACTAGGTAGTAGGGACAACACGCCTGGGTTTGCAACATCCATCGCCCTCGCGGGCATACGCATAATTACCTGCTAAAATGTAACGGGCCGCTACGGACGCTGTATATACTTTGATCCCATTTCACAGCGCTGTATGAACGGCGGTCGGGTTGTACAATTTGAGGTGCACTCAACCGAGGTAGGTACTGCATCAGCGTATACGCGCAGTCGAACATCAGACGAACATGAACCGGATCGTCCGCACAAAATGCTCGAGTAAACACGCTGCAAGAGGAACTTGATAGGACATATGAAATGAAACACTGACGCGTGCCCTGATCTCTTTCGAAGTTCTGTGAAGAGTGGCATACATGCGCAGCCTCGACATATGCTACACTTCATCCAGCGGTCCAAGAAGAGACGAACGGAAAATGTGGGCAAAGGAATAAAAAAGCAACATTGAGCTCCCCCCCCCGAAATGACAAGCATCAGCCGACTTGCTGCATCAAGCTGTGCGTTGAACGTGCGGTTCGGGTGGTCCAACGCCATTGATACGACCAGCAGGTGCAAAGCCAGAGCCTGTCGCTGGTGCGTCGTTTCATAGTCTGGCGATTGGCAGCAACATGATCTCGTGTGGACTCCGTCGGAGATCCATCGTCGGAAGGACTGTCGGAGACCGGATCCATCACTTCAACGAAAATGACATCGTCCACAAAGTAACGAGGTTCTCTCGTCTTTCGTTTCGTGCCATCCAACTAACATGAATTCAGACCATCCTCAAACTGGTTCGCGTTGCAAAAGGTGAGTGTTGTCGAGTGTCGATGTTCTAGAATTTCAATCATCACGCTCAGAGTTTGGTTCGACATGGTCGGCCGCGAAAACGGCGCAAGGTCGATCACGGCCAGTCGAGCGTGTCTCTTTCCGACAAGACGTCTGCGAGCACTTCATTTCTACCACCGAAGCATGACACGAGTCATACGGGCAGAACGAAGGCATCGATCTCGAGACGACCGAAGTGGCGAGTCAATCGCGGCGTTACGGAGAATGGTGTTTGGAAAAGTGGAGCACAAGGCTGGATCCGAGACCGCGTGAGCCCCACATTCACTGTATCTCAGCCTCATCTCATCGTCTTTGTGGCAGCCCCGGAAAATACCTCGCGCTCGATTGCGAAATGGTCGGCGTCGGCATCGAAGGCAACGAGTCTTCGCTCGCACGTGTTAGCATCGTCAACTACACGGGGCCATCATCCTCGACGTCTTCGTACGACAACGCGAGAAGGTCGTGGACTATCGGACGCTGTGGAGCGGCGAAGCACTGATCTGGCAGGCTCAGGTACGCGCGTTGAAGCCACGGAAGTAACACCAAGCGGGACTGATCGTGCCAAGCCAAGCCATTCAAAGAAGTTCAGCAAACGGTGGCAGAGCTGGTCAAGGACCGGGTACTTGTCGGCCATGCAATACACAACGATCTCAAGGTGCGGGGATCAGGCATACAAAACTCATCCTTTATGACCTCTGGCGCATTTAGGCACTCTTGCTGTCTCATCCATCTCCGCAGATCCGCGATACCCAATCGCTAGCGTGTAAACACCGCGTCGTGAAATCTCGTTGCCCTGCGTTGCGCGTCCTCGTAAAGCAAGAACTTGGCATCGTCATCCAGGGTGGCGAACACAGCAGTGTAAGCCATCCATCTTCCTTGTGGTATCGTGGTATGACTGAGGTCGATCGAACGAACAGGTGACGGACGCACGTGCAACGATGGTGCTTTTCCGGTTATACAAAAAACAGTGGGAAAGCGGCTTCAGATCGTTCCACACCGCTGTTCATCTGCCAACGAAAGACAAGGTTGACGAGGATCCTGCGGGTAATTCCGTTGCGCTTGTACAATCATCGCGGTCCTCGCACCCCTCCCTTACGCGTAGTCGGAATCGGGGCCACTCAGAGTCGTCCAGATTCGATGATGATAGCACGGATGAAGTAGCTGAAGCGTCGAGTCCGTCATTACGACCGCGAACGCCTTCGTTGGCTTCGTCAGTTGCATCACGCACTCCGACACAGCATACATCCACCTTACCAAAACGTTACCGACCATCAGCAGGTTCCAACCAAAAAAAGATCTCGTCGGGGATATCTACTGTTATCAGGAGGGCAAACGGTGATACAGTTATTTTTGGGCTTCCGTAGTGAGTGGCCGTGGGTCAACCGGTCGTACCTGTTTGACTTAATTCACGACTAGCATCGACGAGTGCCACGAGCTCGACGTGTTGCAGCCATCGTCGCCCTTTCCTGACGCGTTATGACTACTCAGACGTTAGGTATGCCTCGTGTCTGTTCAACTTGTCGCGTTGTAGCACCTGCTAACGAACTCGCTCAGATATACTCGCTCACCCTGATTGTGGCATCAACGTGTTTGGCGAACTCGCTGTTTTTGCGGGGTCTTTCGTGGTTATATCTTCCGGTGACCCGCAGTACCACCCCAAGCGAGCTGTCTCTTTGACTTGTCTTGCAATTCATCTCGGTGGTCGTTACGACCAGCTTGGAGCGACGAGGGACCTTGAGGAGGCCATTGTCTTCGACCGAGAAGCACTTGACCTTCGCCCGCAAGGACACCCTGATCGGTCGACGTCGTTGAACAACCTTGCAATTCATCTCTCCTCTCGGTACAACCAACTCGGGGCGATGGAGGACCTCGATGAGGCCATTGTCCTCGACCGAGAAGCACTCGACCTTCTCCCACAAGGACACCCTGATCGATCAATGTCTTCGAACAACCTTGCAGTTCGTCTCTCCACTCGGTACAATCAGTCCTCCCCTCGAACCTCGTCTATCCATAACCTCTTCCCAGTTCTCAGAGGACTGGGACGCAAGAGGATGGACTCCCAAGGCACCGGTAGTGGGAAGTAGCTGAACAGGGGGCATGAGTGGTATCAATAGCAGGCTCGATACCTGGGCTGAGCCCGGTCCATCTACACCAACGAAGCATGGGGGTACACAGGCACAAGGACGATGATTTCGAGGACAAGGCCGACTCCCCCCTGGTCGACGTCATCATGCCCACTGGGCCTCTCATCGTGCATCTTAGCACCGCCATTACGCCCGTGCCCACAAGCTTCGAACTCGCCATCCATACCATACAGCGCCGCGTCCGAAACCCCGCGCTGAGCCTGAAAACTGGGACGACGACTTTGACGACCCGTCAAACTCCACATTGCCCAGCAAGAATGATAACGATAACCTACGTAACAACCATTAAACTTCGATGTTCAAGGTCTCCTTGAGTTTGGGGAATTTCCGCCCAGGCAACTGACATTGGCTCTCGCAAAATCGAGATTTCAAGCCTGTCTTCTAGCACTTCGAAGAGCGATTTATGAAGAATAGAAGGATTGCCGTCTACCTGGTGACGGTCTGCTCAGCGTTGAACGGTACTACACAAGCACCAGAAGTCTTTCTGATGAACGTCCGCCACCGGGTTTCTGAATCCAATAGATATGGACCAAGGTTCGTGCGTACCCGACTCTTGTGAATTGACGCACAGATAGAGGCCAATTGGCAATCAGACTTCCAGGAATCCCATAGACTAGCCTTCTTGTAAACTTTTTGATGTTTATGTCGATGCTGCACTGGGACTTCGAGCCAGGAACCATCAGCGCAACAGATCGCTGACGTGTGCGCATCAGGAAAGCGTTCGCACGAATGACCTGTTATATGTCCGTCTGCTTTGCGGTGGTCCCTTACATTGGTCGGGCTTCGCCGACGGATTATTTAGGTGCGATTCAATCATGTCATGCTCCTTTACGCTGACCCCGTATCCAGCTGCATCACGGAGGTAGCTTCCCTGAGACGGACGTTACTTCTGACCGTCGGGAACGTCAACATTGCAGAGGAAGCTCGGGACCAGGTGTAATAGTAACTCTATCTTCGGAATTTATGTAACAGCAGGAGACTGGACGAACCGTCCATTGGAAGTAACAGAAGAGACGAGAAGTGAAAAGTCGTTCGCTTTCCTCAGACTCGGGTTCAATATTTTAGTAGTTCTCCCTCTCGTCACCCAGCACAAGTCTGAACCCATCCGATCCCCCATCCATCGTACTATGAGGCCCTTGGCACCGGATACTAGTACTGTCATGTGGTGTGCACTGATACATTGATGATACTCGGCTCGCTGACTGATATATTAGGCCAACAGGTCGCCTCGTGGCGGGGTGCCGATCCCCGATCCCAGTACGATCGTACTTTCAGTATTTGCAGGACAAGGAACGACGAGAACGAGTTTGAGACATGCTACCGTCCAGGCAATCAGTGATGCGAGCTCTTCCACAGGTTCCCTCCTCTCTTCATGCCTCGATGTCTTCCTCGTAGAACTCGCAGCCTTATCCCAGAGGAACTCGATCAGAATGGCATATACCCCTCTGATTTTGATCATCCTCGTCGCTTGCTTATACCCGACCCTAAATATGTCAAAAACCATATCATCTCTGGAATTTTTCTCTTCCTCGCACAGATACTGCGCTATGAGCCCTATGCTCAAACTACTTCTCGCTCTTTGCTTCATCTCCTCCTCCAAGCCAACATTGTCCACACCACCGGAGTCCTCGGTCTATCGTCTGGAATTTTCCTTGCTTGTGTTGTCGTTGCCACTCACAACCTACTTTCCTATATCACCACCGCAGTCGAAATCTTTCGCTTAGTATTTTGGATTGCCTTACGTGCCTTACAAACTACAAGGAAGTTGGTCAAGGAGAAACCTATGGATACTGCCCTTCCTTGGAGTGTGGCATGCCTCGGTTTGACGAAAGCCGACGTCAAACACCAAATAGCCGATTTAAACAAAAGGTTAGTTGGCAGTCGTATCTTCTCTTTCTATCACTAATTTGATCGCTTTAGCATTCTCGAGTTCCCTCGCTTCGCGTGACGGCGGTCCTTGACGAAAGGAACGTGACAGTTTCAGGTCGACCGGACTTGTTGGTCAGGTTTTCGACCTTCGTATCTCGGCATTGCACTGTGCGTCCCACGACGGTTGATGGACTTTATCACTCGGGCTTGCATCTCCCAGATACTCGAGACCGGATTTTGGCAGATATTCAGAAGCGGAACATACGATTTCCAGATCACCAAAATCTCCGCTGTCCTTTGAGATCAATGATATAGCCCGGCCTAGCTCAGCTTACCCTTCGCTCGTCCACCTGGTACTTGACATGGTGCTAGTTTATCCTATGAACTGGGATATCGTTGCAAAGGTGGCATCTATCATTCCACCCGGTGTGGGAATTTTAGCTATCAATGTCGGTCTCGGATCAAGTGCTCTCCGAGCTTTGGAGAGAGCCGTACCTGAATGCATACTGCGTTGCGTCGACGCTACTTCGGATACATGTAGAGAAGCCGCTCCTACCCATGCGAAGCAAGAACCTATCGCCATCATTGGTATGGCAGCTCATACGCCGGGCGCTGCTAACACCGCTCAGTTATGGGAGGTACTGGAAACAGGTATCAATACCGTTTCAAAGTTTGGCATGGCTGATAGATACCTTTAGGATGACTGATGTATCTATCTAGATTCCGGATGATCGTTTCAAAGTCTCTTTTCACTCTGCGGCTGATGCCCTGTCATCTCCTTATGAGATAGAGGTCGAAACGGGCAATTTCATGTCTGATTTTGCCGATTTCGATCACGAGTCTTTCAAGATCTCTCCACGGGAGGCGAGGAGCATGGATCCTCAGCAGTGTGTTCTGCTGCACACGGCTTACGAAGCTCTCGAGAGTGCGGGATATGTTCCTGACGCAGCACCTTGTTTCGACGCATATTCGGCTGCTATATCGGAGCAGCGACACAAGACTATGCTGAAAATCTTGCCGACAACATTGACATTCACCATAGCACCGGTGGGACTTCGGTTTAGCGCTTTTTGGTCGAGTCAAACTAACGTTATCTCAAGGTACACTAATGGCGTTCTTGGGCGGTCGCATATCATATGCTGTGCAGAGCCTTGATGGTCAAAGATTGTGATGCAGCCCTCGCTGGTGGCGTTAACATTATGACCAGTCCCAACGTACGTTCACTACACGTCATTTGGTACAGCGGAGTAATGCGTGATACAGATGTTCGTTGGCCTGGAACGGGTTCACTTTTTGAGTCCTCCTGGTCAGTGCAACAGCTCTGATGCATCCGCAGACGGTTATTCTAGAGGAGAGGGTTGCTGCTTGTTCGTCCTAAAGTGATTGAGTGACGCTATAGCGGAGAACAACAACATCATAGGTGTTATTCGAGGCGTCCAAGTTAATCAGAGTGGTCTGGCGCCATCAATCACCCACCCACATAGCCCTACGCAGGCCGATCTGCTCAAGACCCACCCCGAGAATTCTTGCATTTGTCCGATTCGCGTCAGCTTTGTTGAAGCCCACGGTACCGGAACTGAAGCAGGAGACTCGTGTGAGCTTGCGAATATCTGTTCAGTTCTTTCGCAGCGTCGAATTCGGGACAATCCTCTTCATGTTATGTCGGTCAAGGGGAATATCGGCCACCTAAAGGCGGCCTCTGGGGCTGCAGGACTGTGCAAACTTTTGTTAATGTTGCGACATAACGTCATTCTGGCTCAGATCTCCTTGAGGACAATCCATCCTCTTATCGCTCCCATGGATGTCTATAACACGGTTATCGACACACTTCCGGTTCTATGGGTTTCTGAATTCACCCCTCGAATCACCGTGTTCAACAACTTTGGCGCAACTGGCTCGAACGGAGCGCTGATACTTGAGGAGTACGTCAAGCCCAATCATTCTTCGAGCACTTCGTCTTTCGCATTCGGTATTTCAGCCAAGTCAGCCGGAGCGCTTAAAGTCTCCGATCGCGATACATGCAATGGTTTGAAGACGCTCACAGCTACGACGTACCTTTCTGCGATATTGCTTACACTGCTACCGCTCGCCGTCAACTGTACCTTTCCGATTGGCAGTTACTGCGAGGGACAAGGACCAGCTTATTCGAGCTCTCGACTTTGTCCCCATCACCCACGTCGAGCCACACGGGGGTCAAGTGATATTCGTTTTCTCTGGACAAGGAAATCAGTATCTCGATATGGGTGGTTCCCTTTATGCCACGTCGCCGGTCTTCGGAAGCTGTATCGATCGGTGTCAACGTTGCTTCCTCTCTCTCGGCTATCCCGGTATCCTCTCCGTTATCTCGTCAGAGATTTCAGACTGCGTCTTTGGAGCGGACGAGGAGTTCGAAGCTTATCAGTGCGCCATAGTCACTGTAGAGTTCAGTCTTGCTACTCTATGGAAGCACTGGGGAGTGGTTCCGGCCGGGGTCATTGGGCAAAGGTGAGTTATCGATTTGCCATTGTTGTACGTGGACCTACGCTGAGTACTGCTTTTAGTCTAGGAGAGTATGCCACAATGGTGACAGCCGGTGTCCTATCAATCGAGACTGCCCTCTCCATTGCGGCAAAGAGGGCTCGTTTAATGGTTCGGGCATGCGCCCCCCATGATGAAGCGTAATCGTCGAGAGGCATACGCCGATACTTCAGATGAGGAGGACGTCGTTGATTTCGGATTCTCAGAGGACAAGGAAGAAGACAAGATGTTTACTGGACGTTCGCGAACGGCACCCACGTTTCGTGGTGACTCCTCAAATTCCCATTCGCATGCTCGTTCGCTCCATTCACCACCTTTTGTTCCTCATGCCTTTCCCCATCCCCTATCGAGCCTTTTCTCCGCTCGCCTACCGTGTCGGTGTTTTCAATACCAACGACCTCGGGGCGGAATTCAATCGGGCACTTTAATTCCACGTCGCATCTCGTCCTTTGGTATGTACTTAGCTGCGTATCGGGCATGCGTTTGTAATTATATATAAGTGTATATTCTCTCACGGGTCACAGTGCTGGTATGCAGGTGGGACTTCAACTTGCTTCAGCTATGAGTGTGCCTACCAGGTAACCAGGAACCGAGTCATCTCACCTGCTGGTCCCCCATTGATCAGTTTGCCGTCGAATACGGTCGTATTTTCCAACGCGACATCGACCTTCCGCAACGTAGGCGGTGCACGATGTTCGCATCGCGACAGATTAGCAGTCCAGACTCCAGGGTGGCCACTCTCGACTCACTATGGATGCCATCCGGCCGATGCATGCCCCGCACTTCGCACCAATGAGCCCAAACGTCGCGATGCTCGCGCTCGCTCTTAGCACGAGGGTACAGATACCACTGCTACTGCCGCTGCCTTCCCGTCCACACGCAGGCCAAAAACCTTCAACTTTCGTACTTGCACACCGCATCTCAGTGATCACACGGCTTCGATTAGGACGTGTGGAACCGTCTTCTGTGCCTGTGGGGTCATGAATTCGTCGTATTGGTGTCGTCGCTCGGTCAGTGACAAACTCACGTTCAGTCTAGCGCTTATTATTTGACGGTTCTTTTATCTCTCCGCAGCTCCATCAACTCTTCAGATTTCACCGTCGTTGTGACTAATAATCGTGTCGGTCTATCCAACCATCGGCACTAACACCAACCTTCGATTTCCAACTCCCATACTGCCGCTATCACTAGACAGCACATCGGACCAGGTATGGTATAGCTCCTTTTATCAACTCGCTGTCAGTTCATCCAGACTTTAATTAGCATACATTCATCGGAACTAGGGCACGACGCCAGGGGTCTTTAACATCGGGTCACTTTATCCTAAACAACGTAATTCCCATCAGGATCCTTACACAACTTCTCCCATTCTTCGCAGCTCGTGCATGTGCTGCGCACAGTTGGTGGTGACGGTAAGGTGATGTCGGTCTGGATTCCTACATCGACTGACTTTCGTGCCGCCCTTTTCGACTGCGGCGACGTGGTGGCTTCGTCTTCTGCTCGTTCGCAGCTTGGGGTTCGTGAACGCTTCCTCGAGCTGTTTGTCGCTTCCCCTGGGCGGTCTGGTTCTGGGTTATACGAAGGTAAGCATCAACATATTTGCTCACCATCCTGGAGGAGAATGACGATATTGTAGTGATTACTTGGCGGCTTTTTGATATAGATACGGACCTCTTGGTCTGAGAGGGCTGTGAATCAATCCGGTCAATTGGTGAGTATTGGGAAGGACGAGAAGGAGTTGACACCTTCATCTGTGCGCTTCTGCACGATCTTATTCTGGGACATTGGTGTGTCACACCAGGTTCTGGTTAGCTCATTGCGTTATTTACTTTTATGGGTCCAATCCTTACATAGGGCGGGATTGTTGTGACTACCACTTCCGGCTCTTGCCACCTCAGAGAGTGACAGCCCGCCATCTCTATGTCACGCCCTTTAAGCGAACGCACTGGGTATTTAAAGCCAGCCCAAGTGACCGATCTGTAGGCTCGTTCCTTTCATCCTAAGTTCTACTTTCTCTCATGTCTGACCTTAGTCGCTCTTCCTCGCACACCGATGGGGAGTCTTCGTCGACCGGACAGAAGCGCTCGCGGTCGAACGCGCTGCAGATCGGACCCAGGAAACGACCGTATGTCTCCCAACTCGTTTGAATGTCTCCACTCCTTATCGACACTCATTGCACGACAGAACCCCCCAAGACCCATTGGTGCACCACGGACGCCACTTTGGACGTGTCGTTCACGCTTTTTGCAGCGTCCAGACATTGCTAACCAATGGCATCGCCATGATGGGCGAACTCGATGAAAGAGGACTGGAGACGTTTTCGGAGCCGTAAGTATCTTCGGAACCTCAGTCTGGCGCACTTGATAAAATCCTCCATAGCGAAAGAAAAGAGTTCCTTGTGTTCTCAGCATTATTGAAGCTGGTGCCTTCGCTCGAAGAGCGTCTCATGTCTTCCTCTGAGGAGGACGTGATCGCTATAGCGGAGATGGTCAGTGTACATATGTTACGAAGTGATCAATCGCTTGATCGCTTCCGTAGATCCAGAAAGGCGCCAACGGCGCCAGGGCCGACGACACGAAGGGGATGAAGGCTGCCATAATCGACTGGATCACACCAAAAGGCCAAACACTCAATCCTCATATCCCGCGTAACGTAAAATCCGGTCGAGGATTTCACCATGAGCGTACGGGAGCGCTACTCTGTCCTGCTGGTTACGACTGGGCAAATGAGGAGTACGTGTTTTGGTCTAGACAACCTGGTTGCGCAATAATTTCTTACAGAATTAAGGAGAAACTGCGCAATGGACAGTTCCAAGTCGCAGGCGATCAGTGGCCAATATTCTTGTACGCGAACTACACATATGATACCGAAGATCCGTGGAACGGTTTGTTGCGTAGTGGGATCTTAGTCTCGGTCAGCCCCCTTTTTTTTGCTCGAATACTGATAGATCATGCATTCGCAGGCCTACAAGCATATTTTCACTTCTCCAAGTTCCGTTGACGTCGATGAGCCAAAGGCGACGCGCTCGTGCAACGCGCGGATCCACGGCATGTGCTCTGTCACGAAAGCATCGATCGCCTACGTTGCCACACAAGTAGGTTTTTGATCGCGTTGTCCCCTTCAGCCAACAACTCACTTTCCATAGGCTCGTTTCGCGTTGACGGCGGCTCAAGTCTTCTCACGAACTGATCTTACGACAGACTCGGAACGTTTTTATAACAGTATCATTGAACTCCTTGAAGACCCAGATGAGAAAG
The DNA here is from genome assembly GCA_038090535.1 of Tylopilus alboater. Classification (NCBI taxonomy): domain Eukaryota; kingdom Fungi; phylum Basidiomycota; class Agaricomycetes; order Boletales; family Boletaceae; genus Tylopilus; species Tylopilus alboater. Next base: position 3,184 of record JBBPMW010000033.1, on the reverse strand, counting down.
ATGAAGTTGGACAGCTTCTGACGTGGTGGAACAGGTAAGTTTTTTTATTCGTCTAATATTATAAGAACACGTCGCTGGCGGCTAGATTTCCGTCCTTTTGCTCTCCCGTCCACGTCACCCGCGTCCGTCTGCCGCGTCTGGGGTGTCGTCGCACGTCTGTGATGTTTTCGTTTTCGTCGTGTCGCCACTTCGCGTCTGGGATGGGTCGTCGCGTGTCAGCTGCCGCGTCCTGTCTGCATTGTTTGTTCGCTCCCCTGTCTATGTCGCCCGTGTCCGTTTGCCGCGTCTCCGCTCCTGCCTGCGTCAGCCGCATCAGCAGTGTCGTCGCACGTCATGTGGTCGGTAGGCGGTTGGTTGACACACGACGCGGTCGGATTTTGTGTGCTTATACTGATGCTTGTTAGGCAGATTTTTCCGACCAGTGCCGAGGGCATGCGCTTGCCTTCCAAGAACAGCGCGCTCGCAAGGATTCGTCACAAACGAGCGGAGATCAAGGCTAACGCTGTTGCAGCTGTGCGCAGTGCAGATGGTCCCTCCACTCAGGCCTGACATGCTCATGCTCTATATTGCCTGTGTCGTCATTTCTGGTGTTTTTTTTGGCATGGGACCATTTTTCTTGTTACTACGGTTTGATATTCACAATAGATAGAGATAAAATTTCAGTTATATCTCTATATGTTGTTTTGCTTGGCTGATTGTGTCAACTATGATAATTGAATTAAATTAATGTTATCAAAAATTAAATGGAATTAAGGATTTCCTTGGCAGACAAGGCCTTGGATTCTTACTCCTGATATGACAAGAGTGGAAGCCTGATGTTAAGGATAATGCTGCTCTGTGTTATTATTACTATCTAGGTCAGGAGTTCTGATATCAATGATACTAAGGTCACCTTACAGATGGAACAGCTCAGACCTGAAAGTCTGATATCAAGGATAGCCTATGTTTGACAGATAGAAATATTCATAAATCAAATGCTGGTATTGATGACAAGACTGCTCTTGCTGATTATTAGTATCACATATTGCAGATGGATAGAGCTTATCAAAGTTACTGACTAGATGACATTATATGGTCATCATGGAAAGCTTGCTACTTATGATCAGACTTTCCTAATGGATGATGCTTACCATTACTGGCTAGGTGACCTTATATGGTCATCATGGAAAGCATGCTACTTATGATCAGACTTTCCTGGTGGATGATGCTTACCATTACTGGCTAGATGACATTATATGGTCATCATGGAAAGCTTGCTACTTATGATCAGGCTTTCCTGGTGGATGGTGCTTATCATTACTGACTAGGTGACCTTATATGGTCATCATGGAAAGCATGCTACTTATGATCAGACTTTCCTGGTGGATGATGCTTACCATTACTGGCTAGGTGGCATTATATGATCATCATGGAAAGCTTGCTACTTATGATCAGACTTCCCTGATGGATGATGCTTATCATTACTGGCCAGGTAACATTATATGGTCATTATGGAAAGCTTGCTACTTATAATCAGACTTCCCTGATGGATAATGCTTATCATTACTGACTAGATGACATTATATGGTCATCATGGAAAGCTTGCTACTTATGATCAGGCTTTCCTGGTGGATGGTGCTTATCATTACTGACTAGGTGACCTTATATGGTCATCATGGAAAGCATGCTACTTATAATCAGACTTCCCTGATGGATGGTGCTTATCATTACTGACTAGGTGACCTTATATGGTCATCATGGAAAGCTTGCTACTTATGATCAGGCTTTCCTGGTGGATGGTGCTTATCATTACTGACTAGGTGACCTTATGTGGTCATCATGGAAAGCATGCTACTTATGATCAGACTTCCCTGATGGATGATGCTTATCATTACTGGCTAGGTGGCATTATATGGTCATTATGGGAAGCTTGCTACTTATGATCAGGCTTTTCTGGTGGATGGTGCTTATCATTACTGGCTAGGTGGCATTATATGGTCATTATGGGAAGCTTGCTATTTATGATCAGGCTTTTCTGTCTGGTGGATGGTGCTTATCATTACTCACTAGATGGCATTATATGGTCATTATGGAAAGCTTGCTATTTATGATCAGGTTGTCCTGATTAGATGGTGCTGATCACAACTAACTGAGTGCTATAATATAATCATTGGTGAAAGCCTGCTGTTAATGGTCTGATTAGGCAGTTTGATAGTTTTGATCAATGCTGTCAATGCTCTCAGAGAATATATAGCATGACCAATGTGTGTATCATTATAATATATCTTATAGGGTTTTACAGGATAGATAAAACTATATATGAGGTTATCTTTTTGTTAAAATTTTCCTGATGGATGCAGTGGTGTAGTGTAAAGAAAACGAATAAATATACATCCGAGTCTACAAGTAGCAAGATAAAAAAACTAAAACTAAAAAAGAAAAACGATAAAACCCCCGTCATCGTCGTTGCCGTCGTGTCATCAGGTGCGTGAGGACGAGGGGGGGACAAGGGCGAGTGAGGGGGAACGAGGCTGAGGGCAAGGACGCTGTCGTTGCGTCATTGCGTCGTTGTCGTTCCATTGTCACGTTCGTGAACGGGCGAGGGCAATGACTGCATGCCATGGTGTGAACGGGTGGGAGGGTGTGAGTGAGTGCCAGAGGGGGCGAATGGGTGAGAGAGGGCGTGGGCAGATGGGACAGCGCGAACGGGCGACGGCGACAGCACAACACGCGTGCTGATCGCGCGCGTTGCGTTGTAGCCCTTGCATGGGCGCGAACAGGGTGGGTGTCTGCGTGGACTTGTGGGAGGGCACGAGCTCTGGGGCGAATGGGTGGGAGAGGGCACAAGCAGGTGGGGGTGCGAACGGGCAAGGGCGACGGCACAACGCACACGCTGATTGCACGCATTGCATCGTCGCCCCTGCACGGGTGCGAACAGGTGGGTGACGGGCGAGTGGGCGCAAACAGGCGCAAATGGGTCGTGGGCGAACCCATGTGCGTGATGTGCGACGGGGTGTGCTGGAAAACCCGTTTTGATGCAGGTGGCAAGGTGGGTGGGCGCGTGGCCGGTCAATGTGTTTCGACGCGGGTGGCAAGGCGCGTCAGCGCAAACAGGTGGTGACCGCGAGAGCTGGTGGGTCGGCACGAACATCAGGAAATTGGGGAGGTGATGATATATCCAGTTATTATTTATAATTGAATGCCA
>JBBPMW010000032.1:0-40619 GCA_038090535.1 Tylopilus alboater | reverse complement strand
CCAGCCCATTGATGCACAGGTGGGGACCGTTGTGGCGTCGTTCCTCTCGCCCTCACCCTCGCCATCGCCCACGCCTCGTCCTCACCTACCTCGCCCACCTTTCCTCCACATGCGACGACCACGACAATGCGACGACGATGGCACTCGCCCACCAATCCGCCACGCCTCGTCCTCACCCACCTTTTCTCCATACGCGACGACGCATCTTTCCCTCTCCCTCTTTCTCCCACCTCGCGACGGCGAGGTCACGCCCTCACCCACCCTTCCTCATCCCAACGACGACGGCGCAGCGACGCATCCCCCCCTCTCCCTCCCTCTCTCTCCCACCTTGCGACGACGAGGTCACGCACACACACCCTTCTTCCTCCCAACAACGACGACGCGTTGACACATGCCCTCTCTCGCTCTCTCGCCCTCTCTCGCCCTCTCCCTCTCCCTTGTCCCGACGACGGACGACGGATGACGCGCCCTCGCCATCTCCCTCCCTCCCTCTCCCTCGTCCCGACAACGACGACAACCGACGATGCGCCCTTGCCGTCTCCGTCTCCGTCTCCCTCGTCCCGACGACGATGACGCCCTCGTCCTCGCCCTGAAAAGGTACAGAAGCGACAGTACAATGCACACGGCGGTGTGCATTGTGCCATTGCTTCTGTAACCCTCGCCTTTGCCCTCCCTCCCTGTTCATACCCATAGGTAAACCTGCCACGGGTGTGGGTAGGTCTCCAGTGGCGTACCCGTCAGAAAACCCGTACTCGAATGGCGGGTACTCATCATTGCCTTTGAACTCCGTCCCCCGTTTAGCAGGCCTACGTAGAACATACATTGGACTCGCTCACAGCCTTACAGTACAGTGGATTTACATGGAAAAAGTTGCGCTCCAGTTCGAAAAAGTTGTGCTCCCACTTGAAAAAGTTGCGCTCCCGCTCGAAAAAGTTGTGCGCTGCAACGAAAAGTTGTGCGCTGATTAAAAGTGCACTTGGACACTCATATGCACTCACATACAACGACGACGACGACGTGCCTCATCGCCTCATCGACATCCGTCACCCACCTCGCCCACCTTGCCTCCACATGCGACATCGACGCAACGACGACGATGCACCCTCTCCCACCCTTTCACCACGATGACGCGACATCGACGCAACGGCGACGCGCCCCCTCCCTCACCCACCCTTTCACCATGACAACGACGCAATGCGTACAGATGCAAACGTGAACGCGACAACACGTCCACGTTCGCGTTTGTATGCGATCGTGCCCGAATTCTCGCCTCACCTCACCACGGAGTTACCCTCGTCACCCTCGCCCTTAGCATGCATCGCGGATGGCCGAACCAATTCACTTCTTCGTCAAGGACCGTCGGACAGGGACAGCAGTGATGAGCACGATAGCAGCGAAGACAGCTCGGACAATGATGAAGCAGTAGATAATTTTTGTGTTTTAAATAATACTTGAACCCATTGTGCCTGTTGGATTCAGATAGCGTGCGCAGGTGCGATGCGCTGACGTGATGGATGGCATGCAGCCGCATCATCACTACATCGTGTCGCACTCGCATTTGCGCACACGTCTGCGCACGCGGCATAACTTGACATAGCCATGTCAATATCATGGCAACCTGCAACGGTATACGATATGTCGACAATTCTGGTAAGTCACGAGCACACGATAACATGTTACATATGGTACATATAGGCTTATAAACTGATCTACTACCAAGAAAAAATTGCAGGGGATGATGAATCTACAGAATGTATCGTACGGAAGATAAGGGCTGACAATGTCATGTCACTTAGCGGAGTGTGGCCAAGACAGCATCAAATTATTCTAGTACAATATGGCAATATAAGGGTTTATCCACTTGCTGCATTTTGACGCCGATTGACATATCGGCCAATGGCATAGCACGAACCGAGAGTTTCAGTGATGTGGGAAGGTATTATTTGATCCTTGGAGATGAGCAATTTTATTCTGTATCGTGACCTTGCCTTATTCTACGTAGTCTCTCGTGGGCAGCCCAAGGAGACAGCCATTCCTTCTTCTACCTTTGACATGGATCTATGCGTATACGAGCTACCGTGTAGATAGGAAAGGAGAGAGAGATGAATGAGTCGACGAAATGGAAATGGATTGAAGGGCTGGGCGAAAATCGAAGGTTTTCCGGCCCGAAGCTGGTCCTGAACTGTGATCAAGGCAAGCCGAGCTGTGAGGGCGAGACGGGTATCAAACAGGGAAGGCTGCCTAGAATCGGTGTCGAGTGAGGCAGCGTCGGACAAGTCACAAAACGAACATTTAAAGCTTAAAGGTGTGGCTCGGTTTGTGAGAGCCTGTGAGAGGTGTGGTGGGTGGGTGCGAAAAACGATGTGAGCTTAAGGGAACTATGGGACAGAAAATGGACGAGCTGTACTACGAGCGAAAGACAAGGTGCGTCCCTCTCCCGTGAAGTACATAATGCAAATGATTCTGCTGTGGTTACTCGTACTGGCGCCTCGTTACGTAACATAGCCAACACGAAAGACACGAATGCTGCGCAGCGTGAGCGCTCATAATATGATCGAAACGCTCGTACGAATCGCAAGTATCTCGAAAAACCTATATGCTGTGTTGGGCCGCCCTCCCACTGGCAGGCAGCGACTCATGCGGATACAGACGCTGGAGTTCAGCGCTCAGCACCTGGACCCGGCGCGACGGCTCGTTGCCTTCTCATCACCGTTGACGCCCAACCGTAACGCTCACACGAATTGCAAGTATCTCGAAAACTTACCTGCTGTGCTGCCTCCCACTGGCAGACAGCGAATGCGACAGACGGTGGAGTTCAGCACTGCTCAGCCGCGCGACAGCTCGTTGTTTCGCACTACCGTTGACGCCCAACCGTCTCACATATAATGCGAGTAATATAGTCTACCAGCCCAAATGAATTTATACTACCCTCTAGGAAGGCCACCTATTCATACCCTCATCCCATTATGTCGTTCTGTATCATCTGCTCACTTCGCAGGTTGCATGTCGCCCAGCGGATCAGCACAGAACAAGTTGAACAACAGCACACTTTCTCTTCTGACCTCACAAGAGAGCTAGAGGACTTGCACAAATTGTCATTGAACTCGGTATGCCCCTTGCATTTGCTGATCTCAACCCCGACTAAGGTATCTTTTGGTCGAATACATAGCTCACGACGCTCGTCGCGTGGGTCTTTCCAAATCTTGTACATGTCGCACATTGCTGACATACATTCTTACATTATATGTACATAGCGTCCTTGCGCTCTCAGGATCTAAAGCTGTGCTGCCAGCGGTACTGGCGCTTCTCATCTACACTATCAGTCTTCGTCTCACTCTCAACCCCTGCTTCCTCCGGGCAAGTTCTTCTTGACGATACTCCGTTCTTCGTTGATCTCATATTCCAAAAGAATCATCCTACCCTGTCAAGATTTCTTCATGCTGTACCCCTCCTTGGTATATTCTGCATGGCGAGTATCGAGCTTGTCCTTGACATGCAATCGCCCATTCTTGCAGCCGTTGTTCTTTTGCTGAGTGTCTTGCCGTTCGTCACTACTGTCATTCATCATGGAGCACGATGTGAAGAAACGCCGCTGCCTATCAGAATGCGGGACCCACCGCCAACTGTGTCTGATATGACAGTTGTGTCAGTCTAATTTGACAATGAGGTGGCAGCCCAGGGAGGCTCTGTCGATGGACCCAACAAACTCCAAGGAACAGCCCATTCAATCGATGTTCTGTACGAGACGCATTCGGAAAACTAGGAATATATGTATGGCATCTTTACAAAAAGTGATCAGAACAAACTAGATTCCATTACGATCTGTAGGTGGTTCACTGTGCGCGAGGCAGGAGCACCAATGCTCCCTCCTGTGAGAGGACTCGAAGGGAAAAAATGCGTGGTCAAGCGGAACTACTTCAATTCTTTGAGTCTACCCTCAGAAGCACGTCGGGCGGCCGGCTACACCTACAAATCTTGATCCCACAGCTTCCTTTCTGCGGGATCGTACAGTGCCAATGGGGGGAGGACTTCGGCGGTGTCAGGACGCTGCGAGGGACGACTCTCGCCCCTGCCACTAATGACCCACCAAAGTCTCTGAAACTTCCGTACTCTTGGGTTGCCCCCAAAGGTTTCGCTGGCGTTGACAGTACTCTGATACTGCAGACAGATTTTTGTGTTTCGAGTCACCATGAAGTCGGATCACATGTTACTGCTTGAGGTTTGCAGATCCCGCGCTCGAACACGCAGGACGATCTGAAGGGTTTTCTTGGAGTTTGATATTGATTGGAGCAGAAGAAGAAGCAGTCCAGGCAGTTGCAGCGGAATGGGCTGGTCAGATATACTTGCTGGCAGAAAGGGTCTGTGTACTACCTGTCAGGTGGTCGACGGTGGACCTGGTGCAGAACAGGCTTTTTTTTTTTGCATCGTCAAAGGTTTTCTTACTCGATCGTCAGGTATCTCATGGTGAGTCTGACCCGATGTATAAAGAGATGATGGAGGTGGTCGAGGGGAGAGCATTGATAGCCATCGACGAATGATTCTCGTTGTGTGTCGCTTTTTTGTGACACGGTTCGCAATGATTGCAAGCGTCATCGTGATCGTTTTGTCTGGACTGCTTGTGTATTATCGCAGATCGTCGAAGGTAGGGAGACGTCGACCTTATAAATTTGCTCATGAGTGTAGCGAACAACGTTCAATTCGCGTGGCTCTGTCAAGTTAAATTCTAGCCTCAGCCGCAGATGTTGCGCTGAGATGAGCACGATATCCTTGCGTCACGACAGAGCTGTCACTTCCAAACTTTGGAGCCTTTACATACGCACAACGACGTCCCTTGATTTTGCTCTTGGGCCAGTGCTTCGGTGAACGCGTTTGGCCAGTGTGAGGCGGTGGTGGTTCCGGAATTGGGCCGGGCCTTTTCCCGCGCATGTGGTTTGCTCCATCCATCTTGGATTGACCCTGATTGGTCGATCTCCGTGGTCTAGAACCCACTCGCAGAAATGCAGTCTGTAGTACGTTTCTACCCTCCAGCATACGACATTCGTGTCGAGGAGATCCCTATTCCAAAGTGAGCGGAGATTGTTTCACTCGCTTGGCATGGCGGCGCCAGTCGTCGATCAAGGTGCTGATGACATTACAGGATAGAACACCCGGACGATGCGATCGTCAAAGTAGGGGTATGTACGTCTTGCATAGGCTTTTGTTCCTGCTAATTTTCCAGCTTGCGGGGCTTTGTGGCAGCGATCTGCATGTCTATCGTGGGACGGATGTGTTAACGGAACCGTAAGCTGACCCGTGTCGTGTCCGTCGAGATCTCGTGACGAAAAAACGATATATATTAGTTCTGTCTGCGGACATGAATTCATTGGAGAAGTCGTCGCCCTTGGCACAAACTTTCGACCGGGAGCGACGGGTCGACCACGTCTCTATGCCACTCTGAAAGTTGGAGATAAAGTAGTCTCGCCGTTCACGGTGTCCTGTGGAGAGTGCCAGTACGTTTTCGTGATTTCTGTTTCCACCTCTAACGGGAATCATGGCCGCGTTCACTAGTTACTGCAGTGTCGGTTTCACCTGCAGATGTGTGGAAAGCCGATCTTTCGGAACACCGCACACGCCAGGGGGACAAGCACAGTATGTTCGTGTCCCACGTGCGGGTGGTACACTCTACAATCTCGAAGGGATCTCTGCCGTTTCTGTACGTGCCGACCAAGGGACCAAAGAAACGATCGGGAAACTGGCGGACGCGTCGTTGCTTTTACTATGCGATATCTTACCAACGGGCGTCTTCGCAGCCTTTCAAGCGCTGAACCATCCAAAGACGTTACCGATGCTGACGTCGAGGTCATACCCTCAGAGTTCAGGGGCTACCCTGCTAGAGAGTGGCGTTCCGGTCCCGTTGAAGGCGGAAGACAATGTGTTGACGATCGCTGTCGTCGGTCTTGGACCGGTTGGAGTGGTACGCCGATGCTCGTTAGGTTGTCCTGACGAGGTGGTTCATACGGCCATAAATAGTGCTCGTTTATTGCGTTGCTCGACATGCTCTATGCGAGAGACGTCGAGTTTCGCATCGTCGCTATCGACCCAACAGAAATCCGACGAAGGAAGCTAGAGGCGATATATGCCAAGGTCTCGCAGGCGTATGGGAAGCAGCGGAATGGCCATCTGCAAGTGTCCGATATCACAGCGAGCAAGGGTGTCATGACGAAATGGACGCAAGGCATCGGATGCAATGTGGTTTTGGAGGTGAGCATGGTGTCATCAGCGATTTGGATAGACTCACGGTCGTGCTATAGGTTGTGGGAAACACGAGCGCACTTTCACTTGCGTACGAGCTGGTGAGACCGTTTGGGTGCATCACCTCGGTAGGCATGCATGCAGAGCATCAAGTGCCGTACACGGGCCGGCAGTTGTACGACAAGAACGTGTCGTTGGACTTTGGGCGGTGCCCTGTGCGAGCGATGTTTCCCATGGCGCTGGACTTGCTACTCCGAAGGCAGGACGTGTTTGGAGAGGTTGGGGGAGAGACGAGTCTGATAGAGAAGGTCGTCGGATTCGATGTTGCGACGAAGACATACGATGATTTCGACAAGGGAAGATGTGGGAAGGTATTATTTGATCCTTGGAGATGAGCTATTTTTATTCTGTATGATGATCTCGCCTTGAAAAAACTAAATGTCATTACGATCGTGGATGCATGTAGCAGGATCTTCTACAGAACATAAAGTATTTTGTGTCACACCCCCTTCGGCCAAGCATCGCCATGTGTGCGGTCGGTTGATCGATCACTATTGTACCAAGTGGTCGTTCCGTTTAACGATAGGCGTCGTGATATTCCTTAAGGACTCGAAGACCACATGATGCACACTACTCAACCCTTGTCGGACAGAGTGTGCCTCAGTGATACGAGCTGTATGCCTCGTGATTCGGTGTACGGAGACGGAGCACTGAGGGGGAGGGAGTATGGCCCCAGCGTATCACCGGCTTCTCGGTGGTTTCGCACCAGTTGACATATCCCGTCCCTTGTGTATGGCGCGACCGATCAGAAGGTTATTCGTGCCAGTGGAGGTAAACTATTTTCGGCTGCATGATGCACGATATCCGTATTGGACGACCAGGCACTGTGACGTGGATGGTCCAGTGCATGTACCTATCGATCAATTGACAGGTCTCCGGCGGATTCCCCTGCTCATGAATAATCAGTACTCTTTGAAAGTAATAGATTTACATTGATTCAAACCAAGAAATTTAGTTCATACGAAGCTTACAAGTCACCGAAAAGTGTCAAGCTTGTTCTAACTCAGCTACCGTCTTCAGTGCCTCCTCAACTACGACGTCAGGAAAGTCATTCTGGATCCAATGCCCAGCCCCCGGGACCATGACAGACCGAACGTGAACATAAGGATGAAGATCTTCGGTGGGGCAGACCGCATAAATTGCGGGGTCTGCGATCAAGACTGTCACTCTCCATTTCTTCGACATCGCATTGAAATAATCGAGAAAGTACCACGGCTTGTTTTTCTGTGAAAAAAAAAGTCAAGTGAGTGCACTTGCGGACCTGATGACAATCGCCCACACCTCAAATACGCCATGTACCGTGTCGACGGAACATAGACGCGTTCCGAGCTCCCTAAAAATGCCATCTTCGCGTTCCCACAGAGGATTTTCAACAGAATAGGCTTCTGCCTGTTTGGGGTTGGTACAAGCATCGGAGAATACGGTGTCAACCAATGAGATTAGCTCTGGTTTGGCTTGCAAGGGAGGATCGATAAGGATAATTGCTGTCGGGTATGACGGGGGGAGATGTGCAGAGAGGGCCAGGGCGGTCAATGCACCCATGGAATGACCGATGATCAAGCAATAGTTCCTTGTCTCAAGATATGGACGGAGATCTCGCGCAATGGAACTGAGGCGGTAGTCAGTTGACACTCTGCACCCGTGCCCGACGAGATTGGGAGCCGTGACCAAGTAGCCTAAGCACGGTGAGTATTCTTGGGCACCGTAATCTAATATAGTGATGGAGTCGTACCTTGGGCAGCCAAAGAGGACGCAACACGGTGCCATGTGTGCGAGGATGATGTCAATCCATGAATCAGAAGTGCGTGCTTGGTGGCAGTTGGCGAGCCCCAGGTCGTCGCGGATGGAACGCTAGTCATGATGGTGTGCAACGAGGACGTTAGGCCCACTAAGAACCGTAGCGTATGCGTTTGAGACTAAGATAGAGAGGTTAGGCTACTCAGATAGAAACGAAGTCGCAGAGAACCTTGACGGTAAGAGAAAAGGAGGAACCAGAACCGAAACACTCGACCTCGATACTGCAATTATGAGGATGGCTATGCAGTGCACGAGCCTCAGATGCGGGGATACCTCACGCTCGCCATTCTGAATACCGGACGTTAAGGCACCAAACGCTCCTTATAGGCACACAACCAACGGTGGGCATCCTAGTTCCAATGGAAGAACCGTGTAAGATACAGTCGTGCACCTGCCTGGTCTGACTAGTCATTTGTTGGCCAAGTTGATGTTCCGCTGTGGGATTTGGAACCGAGATCGATGTTCGCCTCGGTGAAGGACTCGTATCGATACGGACAAGACGGCACAATACCGCCACCATGTCTAAGAATTTCCATAATAACGTTCATCTGTTAGGCTAGTTTGATGATAGTCCATGGAGAGTGGGAAGAAAAATACGGGCTCAAACTGGAAATGAAAAGAAATTCCACATCCACATCCTGGTTTTTGTCAGACAGAAAGACAGAAAACGTACACAATGAACGGAGGAAATGACTTACTTCCTTGAAGGCTGAAGCACCATCGTGGCAGGGGAGCCTGTGGAACGGGATAAACAAGTTGTTTTTATCCTAGTTGGCACCACGCGTTCCGTCGCGGTAGGCATCGCATCAGGTCAGGTTTTCTTGTGGCACGAGAAAGCGGTCGGCAAATACTGCATTGAAACACTTGGAATCCAACTTAAAATTCATTGAAATTGGTTTCACAAGACAGTTTCGCGGCGCAACCAACTCTACTGTATCAACGCATATGAGATCATCATACCATCAGTACATCGGTGCTTGCATGTTATCCCCGCACAACGAGTTTTGACACGGAGCTGGACGGCGCCCTTACGGTCCCACTTCGGATGGGCCGTCTTGTCGCGTTGCTGAACATTGACCAAGCTAGAGAGCAAGGTCTTTGTTGAACGATGGCTGAAAGGGCTGAGAGCAAGGAGCGCGCACACGACTACGCCAAGACCGGATCGTTCGTCTTTTCAGACCTTACACCGCACCCATTCAATCCTGGCTCAACGCTGGTCCTGGCGACCGCATCATAGGTCTCGGTTGCGGAAGCGGAGAACTCACCCTCAAGATCCAGAATGCGGTGGGCGCGGAGGGTTTCATGCTGGGCGTAGATTACAGTGAAGATATGGTCGGTTGTTGCGTCACATGGAGACATTGACCCGATGGATCTCATGATGTTTGATGTTTTGCATGGGTGTCGAAAGCAAAGGAGAACGGCGTCAAGAGTACCTTCTTCTGCGGTATTCGGGACCTCGATTACCAGCTGCGTTAGCGGAGAAGCCGTTCGATGCAGCGTTCGGTAACGCCGCGTTGCATTGGTTCAAATGCAATCCGGCGGGGGTTCTGGAGAGCCTCAGACGCATACTCAAGCCCGGAGGACGATTCGTTTGCGAAATGGAGGGATTTATGAACTACATCGGTAGGGGAGCATCCAGTCTGTTCGTGAAATGTATTGTGGAGATTGCAGGCGTCAGGACCTCGTTACACCATGCTGTGAGGAAACGCGGGCTCAATCCGGAGGAGATGGATCCCTGGTATTTCCCGAGCGTCGAAGAATACCAGACTTGTCAAGTCGATACACGACCAAATCGGTCACTCACAGCTGCTCCAAAACGCTGGTCTCCGAGTAGACACGATATCCTTGGTTCCAAGACTGATACCGCTCGGCCATGGCGGTCTTCGCGCATGGATTCAGCTCTTTTCACGGAAGACGTTTTTGAAAACGGTCAACGATGTGGAAGCGGAGGCAATCCTAGACGAAGTCGAGCAGATGTGTACGGTGGATTGCAAGGACCGGGCTGGCAATTAGTCGTTGACGTACGCCCGTGGCAACGCTTGTCGCTTGAGTGACAATCCGTTGACTTGAGGTTGCCCATACATGAGTCGAGACGACTCCACGCCAATCTATACTTTTTGGGGATGTAGGCCAGAATCACGGAGTCTCTTGTAGAAATATTGATGTCTGGATGCAGTCATGTAAATGAGCGCTGAAGATAGCTTGATAGAAACGACGCAGTCCCAGACTCAAGACATGGAGGGTCACTGTGACGTTATCACGTGATGAGTCACGCGTCTGTCACGCGTCTCGCAGAGTCGACGCAGACCCCTACCACAACTCAGCACACGATTTCGCCTTCGCAACCCCGAGATCTGTCCGGCCGGTGCATCAGGGTCGTTTTGCTTAGTTCAACATTTCGCGGAAATGTACATCAAGACGTTGACGATCCAGGGCTTCAAGTCTTGTCGGTAGACTCAACTTAACTGCCCCAACTTATCCGCTAATCCGATCCAAGACCGTGACCAAACGCAGATAGAACCTTTTTCGCCGCGGCACAACGTGGTGGTCGGGCGCAATGGCTCTGGAAAGAGCAATTTCTTTGCAGGTGAGTCTTCGTTCCGGTAATGTTTTGCGTCGAACGCAATTGCTTACGCTTCATAGCCATTCGGTTCGTCCTCTCTGATGCATATACTTCAATGTCCCGCGAGGAACGACAGGCGCTCTTACACGAAGGTGTCTCGGTGACCACTACCCTATCTGCCTATGGTACGTCGCCGTCGCCTCCTCGCATCCCATTCGCTCACAGGGTCCGCAGTCGAGATCGTGTTCGACAACTCGGACAACCGGTTCCCTACCGGCCGCGACGAAGTCATCATTCGACGAACGATCGGCCTGAAAAAGGACGAGTACAGTCTCGACAAGAAGAGCGCGAGCAAAGCAGACGTCATGAACCTCCTCGAGAGCGCTGGATTCAGCAAATCGAATCCATATTACATCGTTCCCCAAGGCAGAGTAATTCGCCTATCTTCCTGTCCGACTGCATACGCTGACGCTGACCATTATAGATAACCGCGCTTACAAACGCAAAAGACCACGAGCGGCTTGCGCTCCTTAAAGAGGTAGCGGGGACCAAAGTTTACGAGCAGCGTCGTACCGAGTCTCTTCGCATCATGGCAGAAACGGACGCCAAGCGTACCAAGATTAACGAGCTCCTCGAGTATATCGAGTCACGCTTGACAGAACTCGAGGAAGAAAAAGAAGAGTTGCGCGAGTTTCAGGAAAAAGACAAGGAGCGACGCTGTCTGGAGTATGCTTTGTATCAACGTGAACTAGAAGAAGTCGGTGAGGCGTTGGAAGAGATCGAGGAGGAACGACGAGGAGAAGTACATGGCGCAAATATGCGTCGCGAGCAGTACGATACGCGCGAAAAAGAGATTCAGGTTGGCGCGATTCGTTCCCTTTTTTTCTATCTGTGATATCTCATGCGCCTCGTAGCGTCTCGAGCAAAAAATCTCACAAACGAAACATAGCCTGTCGACTCTCAACATTACCCGTCAAGATGCTCAATCCGAACATTCTGACCTCGTCCGCTCGCGTACAGAATTGGAGTGTATCATCGCCGACTTACAGTCCGCAGGCGAACACGAGGACGGAAGACGTGCCGAGCTTGAGAACGAATTGGCGGCTCTGGAGCAACAAATCCAGTTAAAAGAACGAGAGCTTTCCCAAGTGGTTCCTCGATGGAACGATGCTCGCGCTAGAGAATCCGCGGAGAAGCGTAGAATGGAAGAAGCGCGTACCAAATTGAATGCCCTCTTCGCGAAGCAAGGGCGCGTCAAGCGGTTCCGGACGAAAGCTGAACGGGACAACTACCTCCGACAGGAGATTGCTTCGCTCGAGGCGTATCAGAATACTCGGTCCGCCGTGCTTGAGTCGACGAGACAAGATCTCGCATCGACGAAAGCATCGCTGGACGATATCGTCCAGAGGGTGGATGGTATTCAGGGAAGCCTCGAGGATGGGAAGCAGCGAGTGCGGACCCTATGTGAGCAACTTGCAGAGCTCAAGGATCAACAGAGCGACCTCAGCGAGCGAAGGAAGGAGCTCTGGAGAGAGGATTCCAAGTTGGGTGGTATTCTCGCTCACGCAGGAGACGAGCTCAAGTCTGCCGAGCGTAACCTCGCTGCCATGATGGACAAGGTAAGTATGCGTATATGCGCATCATGGACGAGCTTTGGTGAACGCATTGGTAGGATACGGGCTCAGGACTGCGTGTTGTCGATAGGATTGCACAGAGGCACGGTCTGGAAGGTGTCTACGGCCCACTATATCGTCTCTTTGAGATTCCGGATCCGACGTTTAGCACTGCCATTGAACTCACCGCTGGCAACAGGTAAATGACACATCCATGTTCGCACATCTAGCTGAGACGCTTTTGCTAGCCTTTTCCATGTCGTCGTCGATACAGACGAGACAGCCTCGAAGGTCCTCGAAGTCATGTTGAAGGAAAAAACGGGTCGTGTCACCTTCATGCCTCTTAACCGCCTCAAACCAAAGCCTCCTACATCGGTCCCACCAGCTCAGGACGCTCTCCCTCTCATCGACAAGATTCGATTCGATGCTACGCACCAAAAGGCGTTCCAGCAGGTATTCGGGAAGACGTGGGTGTGCCGAGACTTGACCGTCGCCGCGGCATATGTGAAGAGTCATGGGGTCAACACAATCACGCTCGATGGTGACAAGGTCGACCGAAAGGGTGCATTGACGGGTGGCTACCACGACGTTCGGCGGTCTCGTATTGAGGGCATCAAAGCCGTCGCCTCCTGGCGGACGAAATTCGACGTGGACGACAAGCGGGCCAAGGAGGTGAAAGCCGAGATCACGCGAATTGAGCAAGAGATCACACGCATGACAGGCAAGATCCAGGTGTTGACGCTCCAACAAGCGCAGGCGCGCGAGTCGAGAGAGAATTTCCTTCAGGACGTCAATTCGTTGACCAAGGAACGTGAACGGTTAGATGCGCGGGTGGTGGCGCTCGAGACGGAGATCGGGGATCTCGAGACGGAGTTGAGTAGCACACAGGCTCGGGCGCAGGGATATCGACAGGAGCTGTCGACGCCGCTCACGCAGAACTTGACGGACGAGGAAGCGAGCATGATGGATGCGCTAGGTATCGAGGTCGAAGAACGGAGAAGACAGGTGCTTGAGATGGGCAGGGCGCGGTCCGACGTAAGTGGTTTCGATTGATCGGTCGTGACGATTTTGCTGAGCATTTGCACGTCAGCTCGATGGCCGGAAGAATCTCGTGGAGATCGAGCTGAACGAAAGTCTCCGTCGGCGACAGCGAGAGCTACAGGTCAAACTGGAGTCTCTAGGTGAAGCTGCGAACGGGAGTGACACGTCGGCAGAGTCGCTCGATGCGCGTAAGCGGGAGCTCCGATCTCTCGGTACCTCAATAGCAGCTGCGACTAAGCGGTCTCAAGGTATGCATTTCTACATCTCCACCGTTCACCCGCCCTCACGCAAAGCAACATGCAGACGCGGATAAGGACGTCGAGAAACTAAACGCGGAGCTGCAAGAGTTGCGTTCAGCGTTGGAAAAGGCACAGCAGCAACAATCGGAAGATAGTCGGAGCGTCACGAAACTGCAAAAGAACACCGAGCGGTACCTTGCCAAGAAGCAGATGTTGTCGGCACGCAAAGACGAGTGCAATCGCAACATTCGTGACTTGGGTGTGCTACCGGAAGAAGCGTTTGAAAAGTACACCAACGAGAAGCTGGACCGGGTTCGCGGTTTGAACACGTTTTAAAGTGAAGGTTGACTGACGTGGGTCGTATCATCATAGCTGGTCAAGAAACTTCATACCGTGAACGAGGGCCTCAAAAAGTTTGCGCACGTGAACAAGAAAGCGTTTGAGCAATACAACTCGTTCACGAAGCAGCGCGATCAGCTCTTGCAACGGCGCGAGGATCTGGATAAATCGGCCACGTCGATCGAGGAGCTCGTGCAGGTGCTCGACCAACGAAAGGACGAGGCGATCGAGCGGACGTTCAAGCAGGTGGCAAGCAACTTTGAGGAAGTATTCGAGAGCTTGGTTCCTGCTGGGCGGGGTAGGTTGATCATCCAGCGGCGCATAGACCAGGTCGGTCGAGACATGTCTTTTTTGGACTATTGTGGTGTTCACGCTCGGTGCAGGACGAGGAAGCTATGGACGAGGCGGACGATACACAGCAGAGCACGATCGATAATTACACGGGAGTTGCCATCAAGGTGTCGTTCAACTCAAAAGTCGATGAAGGGCTACGGATACAGCAATTGTCTGGTGGTCAGAAATCTCTCGTCGCCCTCGCTACGGGTATGAGACTCGCTTTCTGATACCGATGCGATGATTGATCCGTTTCGTTGGCAGTGTTTTCGATACAAAAGTGTGATCCTGCACCATTTTACCTGTTTGACGAGGTATGCATGCTGTCAGACGAGTAGGCCATCAGCGGTTCATCACGGAACCAACAGATTGACGCCAACCTCGACGCCCAATACCGTACCGCTGTTGCAAGTAAGTGATCTCATTCCCTCTTCCTTCCCATTCTGAGTCGTTTCGTTCCCAGACATGATCAAGTCGCTTTCGAGTACGGCTCAGTTCATCACGACGACGTTCCGACCCGAGATGTTGGTGACTGCGGACAAGTTTTACGGCGTCTTGTTCAACAATCAAAAAGTGAGCTCTATCCGGAGTATCAAACGGGAAGAGGCGATGGAGTTTGTAGATCAGGTGCGGTGTCCTTCGTGATGTGTGATTTTTCTGATGCTGATGAACCCTCGTTCGGGTATCAGGAGGCTCAGGCGCAGTAAAGGTGTACTGACTTTTCGTTGGCTCTCACGCATCGTTGTGATTTTGCATTTATCGTTATTGCTATCAATTGTTTGTATGATATTTTTTCGACTAGAGTGCGAAGGTTATGAATGGTATGGTCGCGACGTTGTCGACCGACACAACGAGGGTCACGAACATGCAAGCAGACAAGGCGACATCATGGTTGAAAGGCATCAGACGGTAGCGTCTGCTGCGCAACAGATTGATGGATGCATCGATGATGGCGCGCGTGGGACCGAATGTTTGGAACTTGGGGTGTGTATGTCCCCAGTGAGAACGGGGTACCTACAAGCAAGTGCAACCCAGACATCTCTGCAAGGCAACGCAACAGGGGTACTGCCAAATCGGTCTGGTATGCACAGCCATTACTCACGGATCGGCAGTACCCGAACGAAGGACAAGTCGAGGTCGAGCAACTCACATCCACGACGAACAAGGCCCAATCTCATCAAGGTGAGCATCCCATGTCGTCTTTTACGCCCAACGACCTCGTCGGTGTGTTTCGTATCCGTGGTGTGCGTTTGGTGCCGACGGGAACGAGGGTTTGAGGTGGATTGAGGGAGGTCTGGTTGGATGTCGGGGTCGGGATGACGGGTTTTCGTTGGCACACATCGATGGGACACGGGGCGGCATAGTCACTTTCTCGTACTCAAGCACTCGTCCACTAGACTCGGAATCACCCATGGCCACCACGAAAACGACAAAGGGCAAGGTAGCAGCCCCAGCTGGCAAAGGCGCGAAAGATACCAAGGCCAAGGCGGCGAAAAAAGCAGCGCTGCAGGGCGTCCACTCGCATTCATCACGCAAGCCCCATTTCTCGGTGACGTTCCGCCGACCAAAGACGTTGAGGCTGCCTCGCAAGCCCAAGTACCCGCGGAAATCGATCCCGCATGCGCCCAGAATGGACGAGTATCGGACTATCGTCTCGTGCGTGTTGCTTGACATACTTTGGGGAGGGAGCGCTGACGGCGTTGAATGTAGACCGTTGAACACCGAGTCTGCGATGAAAAAGATCGAGGAACATAACACGTTGGTGTTCATTGTCGACATCCGATCGAACAAGCGTCAGATCAAGGATGCTGTGAAGAAGCTGTACGACGTTCAGGCTGCCAAGGTCAACACGCTCATCCGGTAAGTCACGCAATGTTTTGGATGGGATCGACGCTGAGGATTGTACAGACCGGACGGAAAGAAGAAGGCATATGTCCGCCTCGCTGCTGACCACGATGCGCTGGACGTTGCCAACAAGGTGACGTGCTGTTGTGACGTAGGCAGTGTTGGCGCACTGACGCGATGTTGCAGATTGGTTTCATCTAAATGGACGCTCGGCGGTGCATGCTGTTGTGGTAGTTGCTATGTTATCCAATGTCTCATACGTCCGCATACAATGGAAAAAGCTTATGCCATGAGGTTGACATGTTTTTTATGCAAGCGGTTATACGATATGAAGCCTTGTGGTGGTAAATTACGCGACGTATGGGATCGATCGTTGCCGTGTGATGTGATCTTTGTTTTTTTCTTTCCCGCACTTCGTTTCGCTTTCTCCGGTCGTCGTCGTCGTCGTCATCCACGCTGTCGCCGCCGACGTAGAGCTCGTTTCCTCCGCTGGCTCCCCCCCCGCGACGCCAGCTCTGATTGCAGTAATTCCTGTCCAACCGAAATACCACGCTCGTTATTTCACTCCTTGTCACTATCATATCTCATGTATCCACTTCTCTTTTTCGCATTCCTCGTCTTGTCCGCCGATGCCTCCCGCTCTTCCTTTGCCAGCTCTCATGCCAGGCGCTCCCTCGCCCTCAAGCACAGGGACCCGCTGCTCGGTTCGTCTTTCCATCCTCTCCACTTCTCTTTTCAACATCATCCCCTCCAGGACTCAGCGACGGCGTTCTCGGTAGTCTCACAAGCGATTTGCTGGGCGGTGGCCCTTCGTCGACGCCCTCAACACACTCAGCGACCTCCGCCGTCCTCCCTCCCACGTCGACCGACGCGCCCACTTCAACTGCATGCAATGGATTATTGGGCATCGGTTGCTCTCCAGCGACGTCCCCTACACACACGTCCCCTTCCCAATCGACGCACGACGCGACCACTACTCCGTCCTCGCCAACGCCCTCGTGTGGTCTGCTCGGTCTGCTTTGTTCTACGCCGTCGAGCAGCTCACCCTCCCATCCGTCCTCGCCGACGGCAGCTGGCCAGTCAACCGCGCCATCGGCCTCAGCCTCTCCTTCGCCCTCGCCCTCGTGTGGTCTTGTAGGGGGGCTACTCGGATGTTCGTCGAACACGCCACCCGCATCCCCATCCCAAACGACGGGCGCATCTACCCCTCCATCCTCGCCCTCGCCTTCGGCCTCCCCCTCGCCCTCGTGTGGTCTTTTGGGGGGGTTACTCGGATGTTCGTCGAGCACTCCACCCCCGTCTCCTTCCCAAACGACTGGTCCATCTACCCATCCGTCCTCGCCCTCACCTTCGCCCTCGCCCTCGTGTGGTCTTTTAGGGGGACTACTTGGATGTTCGTCGAGCACACCAGCCCCGTCTCCTTCCCAAACGACTGGTGCAACTACCCCTCCATCCTCGCCCTCGCCTTCGGCTTCCCCCTCACCCTCGTGTGGTCTTTTGGGGGGGCTACTCGGATGTTCGTCGAGCACTCCACCCCCGTCTCCTTCCCAAACGACTGGTGCATCTACCCCTCCATCCTCGCCCTCGCCCTCGCCCTCGCCTTCGCCCTCGTGTGGTCTTTTAGGGGGATTACTTGGATGTTCGTCGAGCACGGCTCCTGCCCCTTCGCCAACAGACACAAGTAGCCAGTCTCCGTCGGCCTCGCCAACCACAACCTGTAATGACCTTCTTGGTATCGGTTGTAGCTCGACGGCCACCGCGTCTGACACTAGTACTCCTACCTTGATTGCTACGCCAACTACCTCATGTTCCATTTTGGGTATCCTTGGGTGCACGACCTCGACGCCGACTCCCGCTACTACAGGGTGTGTTACGTTTACCACGGTACATTACGTCGCACTAACTCTTCACTCCCAAGGCCGACTACCTCGTCAAGCTCTGGTTCGACTGTGATAAGTTTCCCTAACAGTACCGCTACACCCACTCAATCTATCTCTTCAAATAACGCTACTGTTACCCCATCTTCCACTCGTAACCCCAGCTCGATTCCCACTAACTCAAACTACATTTACTTGACCTCGGTTTCTACACTTTTGCTTAATACTCCTACACCGACGGCTACACAAACTGGTTCGAATCCTGATGAGCCCGCAACGACCCTTTCGTTGCTTTCGGTAGCTCCTACCGCTTCCCCTACCGCTGCTCCCCTTCCTAGTGGATTACCCCGAGTTATCCTCCCACAGCCAACGCTTGACGTCAATAGCCTTCCCAGAAGCGATGTCATGATCAATGTTCTATTCAATAGTTCGCTCAACTGGGAATTCGTAGCAGAGAACGCCGATTCTCCTGGACAAATCTTTGAATTCTTCCCGCAGGTGATCGCCACAGCTCTTGGCATCAATGGTACGTCTTTGAAGTGGTCATCTGATAGTTCGTCAAGCTGATTCTGCCGTAGTCGCAGAAGTGCAGAACTACGACTTGACGGTTTACGAGCCCTCGTCATATACCGGTCCAGCGGACGTCGCCCTCCTTGGAACGATCTGGCAAGGTTACATACCTGGCGACCAAGTTTCCGCGCTTGCCAGCCTCATCTCGAACCTAAAGTCCAACTTTTACACGGCTCAAAGTGGTTCTATCCCCACAACGCTGGCGGCGTGCGTCGACCCGAGCTTGCGATTGAACGCGATCACAGGTCCGACGCCTGGCGGAGGCAGCACTGGGGCCTCGTCCAGTGGAACCAACGTTCGTCAAGACGCGATCATCGGTGTCGTCAGTTCCCTTGGTGCCATAGCGATCATGATTGTCGCCTACGTTGGACTCAAAGCCTACAAGCGACGCCGCGCGGTCGCCCACAGACGTCTCTCCGACAACACCCAATACGTCGGGGTGCGCCCAGACGGCCAAGAGTTCGATCGGGACAGCGTCGGCGGTCAACGGCGGAGGAGTTTCTACTACGCCGAGGACAGTCTGAGGGGCTACCAATCTTCACGTCCACACGAAGACGGTTACGATCACCACGTCACAAACATGAGGGAGCGCCGCGCGATTCAGCCAGGCACCATTTCCACGCCGATCTTGCGGGAGAGCACCATGAACTGGTGAACAAAACCTCGGATGTATTTTGCTCTATATCGTTTTTCTTCATTTTGCTGTCTCTGCGGACTGCACGCATTATACCCCCCTTCCTCTTTTTCTCTCTTGTGCTCATTCCTAACCGCCTCGACCCTCCAATTCGTCATAATCCTCTTTGGTTCGCTCAGCGGTCCTTTTTCATTCCTCTTTCTTGTGTAGCCGGGTTCTGTTGCCTTATTTATGCATTTCTGGATGGGCCTAGATCACGTCGCGATGACGAGTCTTTCTGGCACCGTTTATGCGACGCGGTCGCGGTCGACGCAGACGACACGGGTACACAAGTACCAAAAACGGGACGCGGCGTCGACCGCCGCCGACAGCCTACTTGCAGGGCGTAGTCGATCCGATTAGAATACGTGTTTGTCGTTTGGGGCAACGACGGGCTGGGCCTGCACCGCTTTCTTTTTTTGTTGCCTTGTCTGTTCTAGACTCGTGGACTGGCGTGCCTAAATTTTTGTTCTTGGCGTTGTTGTGCTCTTCCCCCCACCTTTATTTTTGGATTATTTCCTACTCATCTAACTTGTCACTAATGTACGTGCGTCCCCATCGGGGCCTCGAATGACCGAATGAGACGGTTTTGGAATGGGTGTTTTCGAACGTGCATCAGTCAAATTTCGTAGTCATGACATGGAGACGGAAACGCCGAGTAGAGCTGAGATGAGAGCTCGGACTACGACCTCGTATCTACCCGCATCATTACCTGGCTCCGACCTCGGCTCCGACCCCGACCCCGACCTCGACGACGCAATCCACGAGTTTAGTCAAGAACCGCTCGACGACAGCTTTGCCCCGCTGGAGATTGGCGAGGGCGATCCGCTCGTTGGGAAGGTGCGCGCGGTCCTGTACCCGAGCATAGCAGAGCCTTTGGTCAGCACGACGTCCACGCGCAAAGAGACCCACGAAGAAAGAGGAGAGAAGTAAAGGGGCACGCACCGAGCTCTGACCAAGCGGCAGGTGGAGCGCGCGGCATCGAAATGTTTTTTCCAGCCAAGGCACGGACGGGATGGACTGTGGAAGTCAAAGGGTAGGGTTAACGTGACGTGTCGTCGCGGTCGAGAGAGGGACGCGTACTCCGCCTTCACGGATGCGCAGGGGCTCGACGCCCCATTCTTCGCGCACGGCCGACTCAAGCGCTTTGAACCACGGATCGTCGAGGTCGCCTAGCCACCAGTCGGCGGTGTGATCAATGGTGACCTGTCCAGCGGAACGTCAGCGCCAACGTGCCAGCCATCAACGAGAGCGGGGACGCACAGAAAGTCTGTTGGGCGATCGGAACGCGTCAAAAGACGCGTTCAGGTGGGACACCAGGGCGAGCGAGACCGCTTCTAGACCTTGGTCTGGCACGATGCGCAGCGAGAGCTTGGTCGTCACCTTGCCAGGGATGACGGTGGGATCTGTGAGGTAGATCCGTCAGTGCGACGATCGATCGCGGTCGATCACGGGGCTTACTTCCGGGACCGGAGACTGAGATGTTGTGGACCGTGAGCGAGGGTTCGCGCCATCGTGAAGACAGGACCGAGGCGGGTCTATGTGCCACCAACGACAATAGCTCGTAGAGTTGTTTTTCGTCTTCAGTCTGGGGGCGAACACTGTCATCTGATATCGCGAGTTGAGCTGGCGAGGATGCTGTTACAAAAATCTAAACGACGCACAAAAACCTGGAATTGCGACCTTGTGCTGACTGTCCGTCAGCGTTGCGAGTAGACGAATCCTAGGGGCGGACGTCGGAAGCGGCTGAGATATGGGACGCGGTGCCTACGTGTCAAGCATAGGTTCAGCCATAGCTCCTCCTTCAATACCAGAATGTTGATCGGGGACGCCACTGGAAATCTAAGAGACGTTGGAGCAGAATTCGGGCTCTAAAACGGGGGGACATACTTCTACCGTAGCATGGACAACTCCACGCAACCCGTACGTAATGCATGGCGGGTACTCGGTTATCCAAGTAGAGTTGCTGCATGCATGAATTAGCAGGGAGCACGGTCAGTTCACGGCGTGACGATACCTGAGCAAAATAGCATCGATATCCCCAATTTGAGACTGGACGCATGAGGATACGTGCAAGGCACAAAGAGATGGAGTGTCAAACCTTGTGCGCCGAAACGGCGTCCATGAATCCGGCGCTACCTGCCTCTTCCTCGCCCTCAATCAGGAACACCAGGTCAACACCAAGAGCGCGCTTCCTCAACAATTCAGCGGCAGCACATGCTACTGCCATGACAGGACCCTTGTTATCTGTGACGCCCCGACCATATAGATAGCCATTTCGGCCAGAGATAGTGAACGGGTCAGAGTCCCAGCCGTCACGCGGGGCAGAGATGACGTCGTAATGCCTAAAGAGATTTAGAACCAGTAAACAGGAAATGAGCAGCGTCACTCTACCCATAAAATAATATCCGAGGCTTCGGGTGTTTGCCTTGTGTTCCATGAAAGGTCGACAAGACCAACGGACACCCGCGCTCACCCGTAGGTAACTGTTAAAGGCCAGTATTCGATCACTAGTTATCGTATACAGGCAGGGTCTTACCAGTATTGACTCGGCGCCGAGTTGGTGCAGACACTTTTTCAACCAGATGGCTGCCTGACGACAATCTTCGAGATGCAAAGGATCTGAACTGACACTCGGGATGGAGACGAAGGTTGATAATGCATAGGTCATGATATCTGTATACGGAATGTAAGTGATACCGAGTTCACATGACGGGCCGCGCACCATGACCATCGTCTTCAGCTTCATGGAGACTATTCTCCGAAAGCGAGACAGAGGTCGCTTTTGACGGCGAGTCGACGTCCCAAATCTGGATGGGATGTGATGCGCGAGCGTAAGAGGTGAGATGGACAACTTACCTTCACAAACCCATCATTGGCACCTGTGACCAGTACGAATGCGTTCGACTGAGGTGAGTAGGTTATGATGGATGAAAGTACAATCCCTTCGTGAGCACTCCACGATGCGGTGCAATTAAACGTACGCGACCATCGCTTAAACAAATTCACGAATGTTCATGGATTGCAGTACCCAGACCACTTTCAAGCACTGACCTGTATCTGACCATTCGAGGAACCCGAGTAAAGCTCGGAATGCAGCATGGTAAGTGATAATACGTCGGTGTTCTAGCGAGCATAATGAGCTTCTGCACAAATGTATACGAAGATTATTTTGACAGACCTCCTGGACTATGATCGTCCGGACTAATGTCCTGGTCTCGAGACAGAGCACCTGAACGTATCCTTCCTGACACCCTGCGAAGATAGTACCCCCCGAAACCGCGAGGGACAAGACTGCGCCATGATTGCATTCAAACGTATGTTTTAGAACGGGACCAGAGGAAGTGCAAGTCCATAACTGGTGAGGGGTGAGTACGCCAATCTTCTGATCAACATCCCACCTACCTTGACAGTCTCGTCACCACTACCCGTCAGGAGGTGGTAGGTCATGCCAGGTTGCAATGCTGTGTCGTCGGAACCTGTTCTCTGTGATGGCATCATCGCCATACAGTATACGTATCCAAAATGTGCAGAATCGAGAACGTTGGAGGCTGGAATCTCAATGACATTTTCGTCCGGAGGTGGAGAATGGGTGGGGTTGTTTGCCAGGAGATCGGCGGGTTTATGAGTGTACTGGGGATAACTGTCAAAGAATTTGTGAACTTTGCGAGTGGGGGTGGATGTGCCAGAGGTGGTCTGTTCTTGGGCCGATGGGCCGACGGTATGCTGACCAAAGTTGAACCACTGTATCGAGGTGTTCTGGCAGCCGACGTAAACAGTTCGTAGAATGGGGTCCCAAGCGAGAGAGAAAAGATCGCCTGCCCCGGTTTCTAGGTAGGGATGGAGGACATGGATTGCGGCGAACGTCTCCGTGGACCATATCTGAGCCGAGTCAGACTCGGAGCGTGAGTGATCATTGCGAAGAAACAGCACTTACCCGAACAGTACTATCGCCTACGAAATGTCAGAAACTTGATACGAAGGAAGCACACAATTCCTACCTGAAGCACTAAACAGCCACCGCTTGTGTTCTGCGAGCTCCAAAGTAAGTATGCTTCCCGTATGGCCGCGCAGACTAGTCTTGAGTGTGTAAGATTGCTTGTCCCAAACCTGCTTGCGTTGAGGAGTTGGTCAAACATCAATATGGATTCCGTAGACCGACCGAAATGTCCTGACACTGGCCCCCGACAAAGATGTGCCGAGCATCAGCCATCAGACTGAGAACCGACTTGTTTTCATCGCGCAAAGAATGCAAGAGTCGTGGGGACGAAAGCGAGGGCGCAGGTTTGCTGACGGAGGCTTTGGAGCTGGACATGAGCAATGGCTGGAGAATCGTGGGGCAAGCCAAACTGAAAATTGACGCACGCTGGGGCACTTTTACGTTCATCATCCCCATGCCTGGACCACGGTCGCGTGGACGGTCGGACCTGGAAAGAGTCTCGAGTTCCGTTCAGACCCGCACCAACACGGGCGTTTAATCGGAATTTAGTACTGACCAAGGAGTCAGCGCTGTGGCGAGTGTACGGCGCGTGGTCAAGGAGTCGCGTGCCCAAAAATCAACAAGGTCTTCTAGCACCAACCAACCATCATTGCCTCTGCCGCATCCTAGACTCGAATGGCGTCAGAAAAAGCAAGGGTGGCGAAAGACAAGGTAAACGTTGGAAAATATCATTGGCCTCTCGTTGACGGGGTCGGGCAGGGAAACGCGGCATTCAACGCTGCCGACTATCCCACCGCCATTGGCCACTACACCGACGCAATCCTTGCCGACAGTAATGATCACACGTTCTTCCTCAACCGGGCAGCAGCGTATCTTAAACTAGGCAAGTACGTCCATACCGAATCCATACTAAAGCTGCTCCATGCGACTGATCAGTTATTCTGCAGATCGGACGACGCAGAGAGGGATTGCACCAAAGTTTTGGCATTGAATCCCAATAACGTCAAGGCATTCTTCAGAAGGGGTCAAGCGCGGAGAGCTCTTGGGAACCTGGATGAGGCGCGGGCAGGTATAGAAAATACCAAATAAAAGAATGATGATCGCTCATCCGCTTAGACTTGGACAGAGCCCTCGCGCTAGAGCCTGCTAACAAGTCGGTAAAGAATGAGATAGTCGAGCTTGAGAAGATATCACAGCAACAAAAGCTCAAACAACGTTCCAAGTCTGTCGTAAGTCTTACCCTATTAAGGATGTTGGTGAAGAGCCGGATTCTCATTCATAGGTTGTTGACACGCCAAAGAACACCACCCCAAAACGACGTCGGGTTCCCATTGAGATTGTTGAAGGCGACGCAGGTCCATTGCAAGAAGCACAGATCGCTACACCCTCAGAGGTCAATGATGCAGGTCTGCTTCAGCCAGTCTCGTCGCGCCCGCTGAAGAATGAAAGTAAGCCAACCACAACACAAGCCTCTCCGTCGAACCCGCAGACGTTTGTGGACGCCAAGCAGGCACGCGATGGATCTAAGCCGGTTAGGGTATCGGGTGGGATAATCCGCCATACAGGCAACCATGCTATCATCACCAGGACATCAAGCGAGACTGCCTCTTCAGCAAGGCGGGAATCTACGCCACGACCAGCACCAAGCAATACAAGTACACCACCCTTCCCAAAGCCACCCACAACGCTATTTCAATTTACTAAGTCGTGGGAGTCCCTACAACCCGCGGCAGACAAATGGAAGCTCATTCGTGTAAGTTACTCTCGCAAAAATGTCCCCGAGAAGTTTATCTTATATCGTTTAGACGATCTCCCCATCTTCCATCCCAACACTATTCCAAGTCTCGTTGGAACCGGAGTTGCTTAGATCCATTTTACACACCTTTCAGGCCGTGCTCGAGCAGGATTCAGCCCCGGACACAAGAAACAGTGTGCGCGATTACCTGTTGGCCTTTACCAAGGTTCAAAGATTCGGAATGGTCATGCTGTTCATGGATAAACAGGAGAGGCAGCTATTGGGGTTGTTGCACGAACAGGTGAACTCTGCATATTCATAGGATTAAGTAACTCGTAAGGCACATTGCAATGACATATTGTACATAGGGTGTACGCCGGGGCACCCCGCTGGGCTGGTCATGTTGCGGGTCACGGCCGCTGAAGCGCGACCAGTACACGCCTACTGCCAGATGTAAGTACTGGCACGCGTCACGCGTGACGGCTGGGCCTTGAGCGAGCGAGCTCGGCTAACCCACCACACCCGGCGACGACTCGCCGCCCAGCGCAGCGCAACCGCGCACGAACGGAAGAAGAAAGAAGAGAAACGCTGACGCTCGGTCCTCTCGCACACGGCCCGCAGACGGCGTCGTCGTCGTCATGCAGGCGCCCCGAAACAGACCACTGCCAGAGCCATTATGACCCGCGACAACAAGAATGCAAAACATATAATGTGTGTGACATTGTGTGTTACTGTACAGAGCAGGGTTCCCAAAAGTCAACAGGTGAAAGACATAGTATGCAAGAACAACAAACACATCATCGACTGGTATGCAGGGTGTCCAAACATAAGTCCAAGAATTGCAGACCACAAGATACATCCTCTAAGGGCTGGCAGGGTGCTCAAATCCATCCAAGCCAAAAGCCAGCCACTTGCAATACTTATTGCAAATATGTTGGGTCTTGAAAAGCACTACACCCAATTTTACATTACCCTTGCCAAACAAGTTCTTGCCCAGATCACTAATGTCAACTCAGTGAGCAGGAGGTATTAGTAATGAGTAACTATGAAGAATGTATGGGTGAGTAAGGATCTGTGGGTCTGTTAAAAGTGATCCATGACCTATGAAAGGCATCACTGTGAATGCATTGCTACTTCAAGTCATGACCCACTTACCCTGGTAATCTAAGATATATGTCAGCTTCTCAGATGTGATGTATTGAATGTGCTGTGTAAAGGCCAGGAACTTGGCAATGTCAGCTGCTGCTGTGTTGTGGAGCATGCTGTTACAGTTGAGTAACAATGGACTTATCTTTTACAGACTTATCATTTTTATTTTGCTAGATCTTATCTTTATCTTATTTTTGCACTGGATCTATGATCTGCCTTACACCTAAACATGGGTTTTTCCATTTTGCCCAATACATGGCCACTTTACATATTCACTCTTCCATTTTATCACTGCCTTGTGGTTGCCTCATGCCTTTTATTAGCTGCTATGTCCTCATGTAGAGCTATGCCCACTTCCTTTCCATTTCATGGCTGTTCTGCCATACCATGCTTTGTACATGCTTACTCTGCATTGTTCTCTTTATTTAGTAGTACTGGCTAGATCTGATACAAACATACGTACACATCCATGTAGTATATAAATCCATGAATACACGGCCAAGACTCCCCAGTCTTGTCCTTTTGTAGTCTCCCTTGTCATTGGAGCCTGACATCCTTAAGACCTTTTCTTTCCATTCTCATCATCTATGCTTGTGACCTAGTCATCACCAAGCAAGTTCCTATGTGCATCTCACTATAGACTACTGAGCAAGGCCATTTCATTAGGACAAGACTGTTATTGACTACTTTGCTATGACTCTGCACATCTGAAGAAACAGTGTGCTACAACTACAATATCCATGCTCCTCATCATACCTTACATTTTAGCTAGTGGGTTACACTGTTGCCACTATGCTTGGGGTTGCCATCAAATACTTACGCTGTGTGCTCACAACGATTAGTGTTTGCACACAAAAATTGTATTTTACAGGTTGTCAAGGAGGAGTACCATGATGAAGAAGATCCATTTGATGGGCTATGCTATCCCAACACTTCTGCCCCCGAAGAAGCCATCAAGGAGGAGCAGCCATTAGACCCAGAGCAAGTTGAATTGAAGGTCTCGACCCCATCTCTTACCCCTGTCATCTTGGAGGAAGATCCAAATGACTATATTCCACCACCACCTCAGCTTCCACCACCTTTTGCTGTCCACTTTGCCCTGCTGCCTCTAGAAGGACTGGGAGCATTCCTGGAGGATTCTGACTTCTATGCCTCCACAGACTTAGAAGCACTGAACAACTGGTTTGTGTCACAGAACATTGCAGAGAGGCCCACAAAAGAGATAATAGATTGGGAAAGGAGACAAAGGATTAGAAATTGTTCGCCCACTCCTGCACTCACTTGCTTCCAATGCTGCCTATGTTAGCAACAACAATACAAAGTCGACTACCTGCACATTAGATGTGTAGATTATGATATATTAGAAGACTGTTACCTATGTCCCTGGTCTTACCTACAATGTCTCCACAGCTACCCTTATTAGACAATAGCTGCATATAAACTTTCTTGTCTTTTTCAGTCTTTAAGTCACAATGGCACAACTCCCAAAGGAGCTTTTGGATGCCTTAGAAGGAATGAAAAATGAGGGAGGACATTGGGAAGACACTGCTAAGCAAATAGGAAAATGTTTCCAGACTCTCCTAACTCAGCTTAACGACACCAATGATCACTTTGCCATAATGCAAAATGACTTTAAGATCCTTACGGCACAAGTTGCTATCTCAGAATCAGAAAGCACCACAATGGCATTAGATGCCCCTAAGTTCTCTAAACTTTTTATAGACCTTGGAATGTATGATGGTTCCTGGTCTAAGTTTGAAGAATGGTGGATGAAGATGCAAGCCTGGATAGATCAGAATAACACTGCACTCCCACTCAGCCATGATAAGACCATGGTAGTACTAAGTCATCTTACCAGCCCAAAGGCAGGCAGCTTTGCCCAAACAAAGATCCAAATGTTGATTGATGGAAAACCCTTCACCTGGAAAAAATGTCAAGACAAAATCATCAGACTATTCAAATCTGCAAACCAACAAGAATGGGCCTGAAAATAGATTAAGGCCTGGAAACAAGGGAAAATGCTGATTGATGATTGGATTGTTGATGTCCAAAAGTATATGGCATTAGCAGATCTCAGCAACACACATCTATGCAAGATCATTGAAACCAATGTAAACCAAGCAATAATAGATTATCTTATACTTGAGAACAAACAGAAAGATGAACCAATGGAGTAGTATATCAAGAAAATTCACATCATGGGCACAAGGATGCAACTCCTCAGATTTATCCATGAAGCTATAGGGGCTCAACAAGCATCTAACTGAGATCCCAATGCAATGCAAGTAGATGCTGCTATACATGGAAATAATCAAAGGACACCACTCCAAAAGGGCAACAGTAAATGCTACAATTGTGGAGGAGACCACTTTGTAGGCTCCTGCCCTAAACCCAAGATCACATGTCCTGATTGCAAATGGCTTGGTGAACAGCACAAGAAAGACTGCCATAAAAGTAGATTCACAAGGAGTGCTTCACACAATGATGCCACCACCTCCTTGAATGAGGCTAAAAGCACTAAAAGAGATTTTAACTCTGCCCTGGATCGTACAATCCAGCAAATGTCATATGAAGAGGCAAAGGCCTATTTTGCAGATGTATTCAAAACCCAATAGAAGGGAAAAGG
Organism: Tylopilus alboater; assembly: GCA_038090535.1. Lineage (NCBI taxonomy): Eukaryota > Fungi > Basidiomycota > Agaricomycetes > Boletales > Boletaceae > Tylopilus > Tylopilus alboater. The sequence continues at coordinate 11,988 of JBBPMW010000032.1, read as the reverse complement.
GAAGGCTCAATGAATGAACTGGATGTTCAAGGAGCCAATAAGGTATGTCATACCATGGACAATAGATTCTTGCCACTTGAGGTGAAAGAATCGATAGACAATTACATATTGTTATGTGAGATGTACTTTTACGTCGAGTTGCTAACTTACTGTCTCAAGAAAGGTACTCACAAAGAGACATAATGTCCTTGATAGGCACAATGGGGGTGAGAACTTAGGATAAGTTCCAGAGAGGTGATTCAAGATGTAGCAAATATGCTGTGATTGCATAGATCAAGAATAAGGACTAGATGATCGTAACACATATCTTTGCCATCAGAGGGGCTTCTAGAAATGGAACTTGCCAGGGACATTAAACCTGGGCTTAATTCCTTTATTACTAATGAAACTGAATTTGGAAATGAAATCCCAGATGAGATCTTTGTAAGAAACATTCACCTCCAAAAGGATATCACAATGGAAATCAGAGTTTCCACTTTCGACAAAAATAATTTCTTCATTAAAATAGAAGCATTGCTAGACAGCAGTGCTAATGTTATCTTTATGGACTGCCAATGGACTGATAAGCATAAGATCCCTCTAAAGCCACTATGCAATCCAATCCTGGTATTCAATGTTGATGGTACTAGTAAGAATTCCACTGGAAATATCATGCATTCCATGAATGTCATCATTGAATATCAAGGACACAAAGAATGTGTTATGGCTGAAATCACTGATCTTGAAAAGAACCCACTCATTTTGGGGTTCTCTTGGCTAAAGAAGCATAATCTTGTGATCAATTGGCAAAAGGTATCAGTCACCATGAGTCATTGTCCATGCACCTGCACCATGCTTCAGAACAGGGCAGAATGGCTAAGGGCATGCAACAAAGAAGAAGAAGAAAACACTTATCTCACCTATTTGCTAAGAGCTGTGCTTGAAGTACCACCTCCTAAAGAGAAAACAGACAAAACCCCTGAGGAACTTGTTCTAAAGGAATTCCATAAGGGAGAATTGGAATGCATGCCGATAAGAAAACCATGGAATCATGCTATTGATTTAAAAGAGAATATATTTAAGCTGCATAAAAGGCATTTGATATCCATATCCACTACTAAACAGGAAGAAGTTTCTGCCTTCCTTGATGATCAGCTTAAGAAGGGTTATATAAGACCTTCTAAATTCTCTCAAACATCCCTGGTATTCTTTGTCCCTAAGAAAGATGAAAAGAAATACATGGTACAAGATTACTGATATTTAAACAAACATACAATCAAAAACAATTACCCACTACCTCTAATATCCCAATTGGTGGATAAGCTCCAAGGGGCTAAGTTATTCACGAAAATAAACCTAAGATGGAGATACAATAATGTCAGGATCAAAGAAGGTGACAAATGGAAAGCCACTTTCATTTGTTTCCATAGCATATTCAAACCCCTTGTAATGTACTTTGGGCTATGCAACTCACCCACCATGTTTCAAGCAATGATGAATGAAATATTTGCTGACATGGAAGACATCACAATAGTATATATTGATGATCTAATGATATTCACAAAAACAGACAATCAAGAAGAACATGACAAAATTGTATTAGAAGTACTAAAAAGACTAGAAGAAAATGATCTATTCATAAAACCAGAAAAATGTACTTTTTGTGCCACAGAAGTAGAGTTTTTGGGCATGATTGTAGAAAAAGATGGAATAAAGATGGACGAATCAAAGATAGAAGCCATCCTGAAATGGCCAGAACCCAAGACAGTCCATGGAGTATAAAGCTTCCTCAGCCTCTCTAATTTCTATTGAAGATTCATCAAGGATTATGCCCAAGTGGCTAGACCCCTAAATGATCTCATAAAGAAGGATGAACTCTTTGTGTGGAAAGAAACACAGCAACATATGTTTGACATGCTTAAGCACCACTTTACCACTGCTCCAATACTCACATTCCCAGACATTGACTGCCATTTCCACCTAGAGTGCAATGCATCAGATTACGCCACAGGAAGAGTACTATCTATCAAAAAAGAAAGCAAATGGCACCCTGTTGCCTTTAGGTCACACTTCATGAGTCTGCAAGAATGAAACTACCCAGTTGCTGATAAAGAAATGCTATCAGTAATCAAATCCCTGGAGGCTTGGAGATACTATCTAGAAGGATCATGATACAAGTTTAAGATCTGGAATGATCATCAGAATCTCCAGTTCTTCATGACTCAGTAAGATCTCAATCACTGACAAGCATGCTGGGTGCAATATTTAACACACTTTAACTTCATCTGGTACTACAAGCCTGGTATCTTGATGGGGAAAGCTGATGCACTCTCTAGAAGAGAAGATCATGCTGTCAGAGTTGAAGACAATAACAAGGGAATCATAGTAATTCCACTGGAGAGGATTAGAACTAACATCCTGCTCCAAGATGAAGGTGATACACTCTTCACACATATATTCAATGCAACATGCTGCTTCCATGAATTGGATATACAACGGTTATATAAAGAACAAGATATATGTGAGGCATGCAATGGCTACCTTTATGACAAGTTCAACAGGCTGTACCTGCCTAATTATGAAGATCTATGCATGGAAGTCATCAGACTTCACCATGACACCACTATTGTTGGTCATCCTGGTTATAAGAAGACATTAGATCTTCTACAACAAAACTACTGGTGGCCTGGAGCCACTATTTTAATCAAGTCATATGTTGCTAGATGTGACTGATGTCAATGATTCAAGGGCTCTAATCAAGCCCCTGCTGGTTTACTACAACCTATATCCATTCTAAACAAACCCTGGGAATATATAAGTGCCAACTTCACCACTGATCTACCCCTTTCCCATGGATATAACACCATCCTTGTGGTAGTTGACAGGTTTAGTAAAGAAGTTGAACTTATTGCATGCAGCAAGACATGCACAGCACTTGATACAGCTAAATTATATCTTGATCACGTTTGGAAGATACATAGCCTTCCAACAATGATTATTTCTGATTGTGGACTGCAATTTGCCTTGCAAGTAATGTGTGATATTTGCTTCCAATTAGGAATCCAACCTAAATTATCCACATCATTTCACCCACAAACTGATGAACAAATGGAATGCATGAACCACAAAGTCAATACCTTTGTTTATTCACCACAAAAAAAGCAAAAGAATGGAGCACATGGCTAGCCCTAGCTCAATTCTCAATAAATTCTAAGAAACAATCAATTATGCAGAAATCACCCTTCGAAGTTACAAGATCATATGCACCAAGAATGGGCATTGAGCCATGTGATACCAAAGTGCCTGCCGCTACAAAATTCATTTTGGATATGGCCAAAACCCTCAAATTGGTTAAGTCTAATTTAAAACAAGCTCAGGAATGGATGAAATCACAAGCCAATAAACACTGCTCTGATGTCTCCTATCACATTGGAGATAAGGTTTGGTTATCTACAGAAAACTTGCATTTAACACATGCATCTAAAAAGCTATCTGAACAATGGTTAGGACCTTATGAAATCATTGAGTTAATGGGACCAAACACTGTTAAGTTATGGCTATCCTCAACCATGTGGATCCACCCTATGGTTAATATCTTGTGCACTAAGCCTTACAAGGAATACCTTGAAGGCCAGCTGCTTGACCACCTGGACCTGTTAATGCTAAATGCAGTAACTAGTCTTCGAATGGTCAAGTCTAGAAGCCAAGCAACAATGAAGGCAACTAGAAGGAGGAGGAAGGTCTTGCTATCCAGTATGGATGACCAGACTTGCGGATGAAACTAGAAACTACACTTGTATTGTGTAGAATATATTAGACCAATCTTTCAGATCCACTGCCGATTGAACCCAATCCCACTCTCTAGTACAATTCTCACATGCCACGAAGTCTGGGTGTAGGCATATATCAGTCACACTGTCAGTCACAATAGTGCTATCAGTCACGACCGTAATAGGATCAATGATAGTCACTGAGGATCACAATGTTGAATATGAAGTTGACTTCATTGTTGACTCAAGATATAGAATGAGGAAACTGGAATACTTAGTTCACTAGAAAGGATACAATGATACTGATTGCACATGGGAACTCCTATCAAATCTCAAACATGCACAAGATGCAATTTGTGATTTCCACCAATCTAATTCTGCCACACTCCATGCTCTTAGCATGTCCTTAAACATATTCCAAAGTCTATTTAAATCTTACAAGAATTTTAGTCTCTTTGGTCCTGCTGAAACCCTAATCGACCAAGAAGCTAACGTAAACACTTGGGTTGCTGGATCTAACCAAGGCTGGTCCTCATCTTCATTTGACTCCATCCTTGCACATGGTCTAGAAACTCCTCCTCCTGATGCTTCTACTGCTAATATTGATAACAACATTGCTATTCAAGCTGTAAACATAGCAGCAGCAGCCCAACCTTATACTGGCCCTATTCTCTATAGAGAATTCAATGACCACTCACCCATGCTGGCATATAGCTGGCAGAACGAGCCTGTCATTGACCATTAGATGATCTGGAAGCTCACCCATAGAAGGAGGGTAGTGTTATGGTTGAGTAACAATGGACTTATCTTTTATGGACTTACAGTGACTCCAAAAAGCGTTGCAATAACTAACCCTAATGCAGTGTGCGAAGCGCACTGCAACCACCTGTGGGAATCATGCTTATGTTTGGTGGGATGAAATATAGTACATACCATTGGCTACCTAATCAGTCCCTGGGTCATGTGATTTGGCTCAGGGGCTATGGAGATATGGCCAGTGTAAGACAGCAATACCATTGCAACAGTTTTTTCACTTTTAAGTTGTAGGGTATATTAGTGCTTGGTATAGCCTCCCTTTGCCTTGAGCACTGCCTGAATCCTTCTAGGCATGCTTTCAATTAGGTTCTGACACTCCTCAGCTGATATCCTCTCCCATTCTACCTGAGTTCTCTCCCATAACTCCTCTATCCCTTTAGAAGGATGTTCATAGGCTGCAAGCCTCCTCTTGAGAATACCCCAGGCCTGTTCAATGGGGCTGAGGTCAGGAGACTGTGCAGGCCATACCATAGTCCTAAAATCCTGCTCATCCAGCCACTCCTTGACCTTTTTGCAGATATGCTTGGGGTCATTGTCCTGCTGAAAGATGATGTTAGGAGGATTAAGACCATAATACTGCAGGGTTTCCTGCAGCTCATCCTTCAAAATTTGAAGGTAGAGGTCCCCATCCATCCTACCATCAATCTTGGAAGCATAGCCAACTCCCTGCCAAGTCATACAACCCCACATCATCAAGGAACCTCCACCAAACTTGACAGTTCCTTCAACCAACCTATCACTAAGCCCCTTACCAGCCTTTTTCCACACCCATTTGCATCCATCTGACCCTAGGCGATTAATTTTGGTCTCATCTGACCATATCACCTTCTTCCAGTCCTCTATAGTCCAATCCTTGTGAGCATAGGCAAAGTCCAAACGTGCCTTGCGATGCTTGACAGAGAGAAGAGGGCGTTTCTTCTTCACCACAGCCTTCATGCCAGACTTTTTCAAGTGCTGGTGAACTGTGTTTTGGGAGAGAGACTGATTGATGATATTGGACAGAGTTTTGGTGACCTGGACTGCATTTTCTGCCTTGTGAGAGGTGATAAGATGGATAGCATGGCGAATGTTGGTAGGAGGAAGTTTGGCTGGGTGACCTCCAACAGACTTTTGGAGCTCAGAACGCTCTTTGGAGTGGAGTCTGGAGATGGTAGAAGAGTGGATACCAGTGGCAGCAGCAATAGAGCGAGTAGATTGACCATTATCAAGCATGGTAAGAATGGTATTTCTTTGAGTAGAAGAGAGAGATCTCATGATGATGGTGTTAGAAAGAAAGAAGCGTGTGAACATTTTTGAACTCAGATGTGATGTTTATATATGTATCTTTGTTTGTATGACCAAACAAAGCCAAATATTCTATAATCCAAGTGAGATTGCACCTTTCAATTGAAAAGTGAAAAAACTGTTACAATGGTATTGCTGTCTTACACTGGCCATATCTCCATAGCCCCTGAGCCAAATCACATGACCCAGGGACCGATTAGGTAGCCAATGGTATGTACTATATTTCATCCCACCAAACATAAGCATGGTTCCCACGGGTTGTTGCAGTGCGCTTCGCGCACTGCATTAGGGTTAGTTATTGCAACACTTTTTGGAGTCACTATAGGTGACTGTGGGCTTTGTTTTGAGAGGTTCATCCATTTAGCATCCCAGACAGTGAACTCATCCACCCACAATGGAAACTGGGGCTTATGAGCCAAGATTTGTGACATGACAGCATCAAGGGCAGTGGGTGTTGGAGTAGAAGTGCGTAGACCACACACATGGATCTAGTGTATCCACTGTATATAGTATCATGTACTTATGTAAGTGCTACATATATATATAGGACAGGGCTCAGTGGAGATTCTCTATTGAGTATCACCTGTCCCAGGTCCTCGCCCACTTCACCCTAGCCATTGTTAGGCCATATACCATCTAGTTCTACAATAGCAGCAATGAGTTCAGGTGGAGTACTGAATGCATCAATGCCTTTAAGGCCTTCATAGATACTCTGTATACTTTCTTGTTCAATCATTACAGATGCAACAGATGAAATATGATATATGCTGATTGTGCTCCCTCAAAAACCATTCCTAATACCTCTACACTCATGCATCACAGAAATCTGCAATGAGTATGTCTTGGCAGATGGAATTTGGAAATAATTTGACCAATGGCAATATTGATCAGCATAATGTGCATGCTGGGGTCCATACCTAATGAGGCAACTTGGAGGTGGAAGCAAGGCAGGAGCAAATAAAGATGCCAGAGTCCTCTGGCTGTTCCCAGCAGACAGAATGTGAACATCTGGTCTACTCATAGAAACTGATGGTGTATGGCCAGGATACGGAGGCTGAAATAATGAAGAGCAGTGCAGGGAAGATGAAGGTGGTAATGGTGGTAGGGGCATGCCAGTACCAGAGCACATGCCAGTGGCAAACAAACATCCCATTGCCATGACCAGAGGTAGATTCACTGTCACTAGAGATAATGGTCAGCTAAAGCAAACATAGCAATATATGTTGCTTACCTTGCGACTGTGCTGCATTGATGGACTGATGAACACTTTTAGCATCTGGAAAGGCTGGAACATGGACAGTAGAAAGCAAATTTTGAATGTGTTTGAAGCATGTTTCACAATAATACTTCCTGCGGCAAGTATCATCAATGGACTGAATGTAATGGTGTGGCTGGCCTCTTGGAATGGGAGCTTGACAACATGTCAACTGATAGACTGAATCCTCAGTGGTGAAAGCATCTTTTGTAAACTGGGTAGCAAGCGACATAATGAGGAGAGAATAGCTAGGAGCTTGAGGCAGGAGACAACAATTGAGCTGAGAAAGAATGGATTGAGGCTACAAAAGTGAGTGATAGGACTTTAAATCATGGGGGAAAGAGCATGGGAACTTACTGGAGTGGTACTTGTCATGATACCAAAATGTTCAAAGAACACCAAGACAGCAAGAGCAGCATCAGTGTAAATCACTCCACATTTCGACCTGCCATGAGTGAATCAATAGTGGAACACAGTGCAGGCCCAGGTTGGCTATGAAACCAACCAGCTTAGAGTACAGTGGCTTGAGCACACCATCAACCAGAGCAGAATGAGGTCGAAAAACAACCAAATGGAGGGTGGGTGGGTGGGCTATGGGACTTTGAACAGTTTGGTGGATGCACTTGGATCAATAGCAGGTCTAAAGATGTTGGGTGGAACAAAAGAAACTGTCTCCTCTAGCAGGAAGCATTGGCTGATTGCAGGTGACTCAAATGGTGAAGAGGTGTTGCAGAATGCAGCAGTGAATCAGCATTGCACCATGGCTGTGAATAAAATGAAATTCGCAGTCAGAAACAAAACAAGGGAATATGTTGTACTGTGCTGAAACAAATGCAATGTGCAAAAACAAGAAGCATCACATTATGACTGAGAACTGTTTAGCTTGTGATCATTGCAGTCAGGACCACACCAAAATTGACCCAATCTGCTGATCTGGGGCTTATTCTGCTTGCTGGTAAAGATCCTTCTGAACTTCTCTGAGTCTATCACTTATCAAAGATATATCAAGAAGTCAGAAGGCTGCCGAGGCTGCAGTGCACTCACAGAAGTTGGCAAGGACTTGGACCATCACAGACCAATAGGTCTCCTCGGAGTTGAACTCAAGCAGCACCAGCACCACTGACTTGCTGTAGGTGAAAATTTTATAAGTCCTGCATGTGCGGTCAGTGTGTGTGCAGTCAGCGTACATGCAAATTTTAGTGTTGCTGCAGCTTGGCTAACCAAGAGCCAGCCTCGGATGCAATTGGCTTTTCCCACGGTTCGGTCACTTATGAAACTTGACCTTGATCCAACAATTTGGTTCAGTCCAGTTAGCTGCAATAGCCAGCTTGCAACCAATAGGACAGCGGACGTGTGAACAAATCATGTTTTCAGTGAGACCGACGGTCACCGACGAGATGAGCGCATAGTGTGGTACAAGGAGTACAACAAAATGACAGTACAGCTATTTCTAGACAACAGGTATGACAGATGTATGAAGATGAGCCGAGTGTAGGCTGGGATGATTTTTATTAGATAAATCAATGAGGGTGGTGTAGAATACTCAGTAGTCACTAAGTAAAACTAAAGGTAGAGTGGTGCGATGTAAGTACTTGATTATGTAATCAGTAATTACCATATGTGGAATAAATTCCAACACTCTCCCTCAAACATGAGAGGCTAAGAATTAGCTCTAGGTGTTTGCTCCAATGAGCAGAATATAAAATCAAATAGAAATATACCAAAGATTAATTAAAATGACTTGAATCATGTCTGTGGGTGTTGTGTAGTGGTCGCATGATGCTGTGCTCAAGCAGTTACCCGATATGGTAAGTCACAGCTTGGCTAATCATGTCACACCGTCCAAGTGTGCTCCTCGACCTTGATCGACTCTAGCGTAGTCCGTCTGCACGTATCGCATCCTGGGAACACTCCCCCATCATCTGTGGTCCATATACAACAGGTGGTTATAAGCCATGATTTGGCCCATGAAAAGTTACTACTTATGTTCGTCGAGGCATTGAGGACAATTTCTTGTGTGGAGTTTGAGCTGCTATATAAGACTGTTTGTGACTGTGTGAAGTTGCAACTTTTAATGGCACATGCGCTGCTTGCACAGCCTTCGGGAGAGGAGATGGAACTGGATCAACCAGCGATGATGGAGAATGAGGCAGTAGAGACGGCCTAGGAAAGATGCTTGTTGAATACATACAGAGGCTGAGATCCTGCATGACGTCCAACGAATCTGATATGGCCAGTTGAGTGCGAAGATGTAAGAACAACAATCACATATAATTGTAATCAGGCTCCTCAGAAAAGGAGAGTGTTTGCGAATAGGTGAGAAGAGTCACGAACTCCTGAGGCAATCCACTGCACAACTGTTCAACTGGAGTGTTCTTCTTGAGATTTAAGTATTAACGAAGGTTTTGAGTCGTCACAGCTGCTGGTTAACCATGGCAGCAAGCCATGTAACAAATAAATGATCAGGTATATCAGGGATTCGATGTCGTCATAATGTCCTAGCCATGCTCCCAGGTGGCTGTTGATTGAGGCGAAGGTGGGGGTACTAGTGAGGTGGCAGGCACAGATAAATGGAATGTGGGTCCCAGTTGCAGGATTATAATAATGCTTAGCAACACTGAAGTCGATGATAAAGATGGTATGAGCCTCGTCACAGAGGCCAACCAGGACATTTTGTGGCTTGATATCAGCATGAATATAACCAAGGGTATGGATATGCTGAAGGTGAGAAATCTGTAGAAATGTTTACAAAGAGATTATTTCAACTGACCAGAAACTTACCAGTTGATCTGCAATATGAACGACTGTATGGATATGGAACTTTTTGTGTTTATTCATAAGTTCATACAATGAGGGGCCAAGGAGATTGAGAACTAGTGTATCATAGCTGGCCTCTCTCCCAAACCAGTGAACATGGGGGATTCCATCACTGCTGCTGAAGATCTTGAGGATCTCATATTCGTGCTGCACAAAAGAGTTTCCACCAACACAGAGTTCGAGTTTGATTGCATATGACTTATTAGTGAAGATATTCACTGCTCTATACACCTTCCCTGCAAACCTGCACTAAGTCCTATTCTTGCTCTTGGAGTAGTGAAAAGATTGTACCATATGTACCTGAGCCAAGTGGTTCTTTTATTCTGAATCGACCATCAACACAGATTGGAATGAGAGTCTTGGGGTTGGGTCCGTTTGGAATCATCAGATAGTCAGTGGAAGGTAGTGCACGACTTGCGAGTTGGATGGCAGGAAATGTTAAGATGAACTGAAACTGTTTTGGATAGCGCTTTGATGAAGCCACTGCATAATTGGTGATGGGAATCATGGGACAATAACTCCGCATTAAGACACCTGCCATGATCTGTTGTGAGTGACCTGGATTATATCACCCATTTCTGACACCTCTCAAAGCCCTGTGGACTCTACCTTTATCAGCCAGTTGATGGAATCTGCAGTCAGCATCCAAATTCCAATTCCTTGCATGGTTTAAGTATCCAATCATCAGAACCTGCTGCCTGCTAACTCCACTCCTTTCAGCCTCAATGTTGGTGTTGAGTGCTGTTTCCGACCACAGGTCCTATGCAAGCTCTGTTTCCAATTACTACACTCCCAGCAGCCAGGTCTGTCCTTCAGCCTCTACATATTTCACTGATCAGTCACTGAATCACTTGGTATCTAGGGTCTTCCAGCCGCTGCAAACTGTCCTGCCTCAAGTATCTCACATTCTCTAGCCTCACGGCCATTGCCACCTCCTTTCAAGAAGTTAGCAAATGACAAAACGGTGACCAATTCCACCCAACAAGGCAAGCGGCTGAAAAAAAAAAGCCCAGGTTCCTGGATCATGTGGATATGATGTGGGCTATGTACTGACAGTTGCCACCCCGATTGCTATATGACTTCCACAGCAACCTCAGCTTGGGATGGTAATGACAAACATGGGCCTGATCCACCTGGACTCCATAACCTCTCAGATAACTGACTGTGTTCTACAAGCTCCCCAAATATCTGGTCTGAGCGAACTTCCTTGTAAGCAAAATGATACATACTCTATCTCGCTTCCGATCCTGATCAAATTTGAGCAGTCTTAGGCAAGCAGGTTTTGAAGGTAATCAATGCCCTCGAAATGAACTCAGACAAGGAATTTCTGGTGAGCTGATGTTCAATGACAGCAATGATTTACTAATCTTTTGTACCGTGTTACCAGCAATTTTCTGGAATCTCCCAGGACGATTACGTGACCCTGGCCACCATGATTGAGGAACGATCACTGAAGTTGATGAGAATTCCAAAGTAGGTGGTCTTGCTTCGCATTTTTTTATTTATAGTACTAATTATGTCATTGTAGGTTGACATATTTAGCGCAGCAGAAGTTTCTTATCATCCAATGCCTAAGTGCCATCCATGAGGCACCAGTAACCGAGTTCTCTGCAGTAGTAATGCTGTTTCAGCAAGCCGAGTACCCCTGATCACTCATCCATGTTCACATCGCTACCAACACTGATCTTGAAGGTGAGTTGATTTCTGCAATTCCTGACCTCACCTTGGTCTTCTCCACTTTGGCAAATCTGAAAATCCATCAAACCCCCTTCATCCTTGAAACCGCTTTTGCTCAATCTGCCACCAGCATGTTCAGGAAGGTCCAGGGACTGGTCACTGCTCGTCCTGAGGTTCTTATGGTGGGCATCATCCTTATCGATGAGAAGAGTCCCTATCACTCTTCCACGGTGACCTGCACGAACACGATATCGTGCTGTGTTATGAGAAGTATTCTCTCGTTTCTAGGTCATCTATCCACTTCTGTACCTCCATATTGTATATCAAGATAGCCCACCATGTGTTCTATCTACCCCTATTTTTCCTTAATTTTCTATCCGTTTCCTGGAA
>JBBPMW010000031.1:0-40742 GCA_038090535.1 Tylopilus alboater | reverse complement strand
CCATGTACATACCATGCATGCCCATATGACAGTCTGGCGATGAATGGTGATTGAAAACAACCATGTCTATCCTATGATCTTCAACTGCTTGCCTCCAGGCAGCCTGGCAGCAGGTACGTTCTGCGAATAAGCCGTCCATGGAGTTGGCGAGGGCAGCGTGCTTGTGGCCAACGATCCGCTCTGTTGGTCATAGATGATCACGTTGTAAGCTGCGTCCACCTCTCTGTCGTAGGTGTTGCCTTTGGTATCGGTATAAGTGAACGTGTTGTTGCTCGTTCCGTTCCCTGCATTGCCCGTGGTAGCCACCGTGAAGTATCCAGCTGTGTACCCCGTGTTAGACGTTTACTCAGCCGGGAGGCAACGACGAGCGCACCTGTCTGCTGACGTTCCGCAATCGTTGACCCTAGGATGAACGGAGCAGGGACGGCCTGCCGGTTGTACGAATGGTCAAACGAGGTATAGACTACCTCGTTCTCGTCAGTACATCCGCGCCAACCGCCAGAAGAAGAAAGGCGAGGGTCCTACACGTTTGCGAGGTATTCGTAAATTCCAGATAGGAAAAGTTGATGTACAGCGGGTATTCAAAGACGTCCACCACGGTCGGGACGCCGTTGTGAAGGGACAAGGCGGATCCTGAAGAGACTTGGGCAACGTTCTGCACGAAACGCGCGTTCAACGACTCACGGAAAAAAAGGCCCGCCTCTGGCTACTTACTTGGACGTTCGCGTCGTCGAGGTAGTACTGCGTGTTGGCATAGTCGAGGTGCTGTTGGAACGCCACCGTGGTTTCCTGCCCGCTTCCACTGATGACGACAGCTTCGATGTACAGCGAGCGTTGAGCCCTGACCGTGACGTTGACGTCCCCTCCACCGACGCTGGCCGATGTCTCCGTTGCTGCATACGGCTGGACGTCGTAGTACGTAATCCCACCAGTTGTCGGCTTCCCAGAAGGATCCGTGACGACCTGGAGCAGCCCGGAAACATACCAGTTCTGATTCAACGTATGATTCGCCTCCGCGGAAACCACGTCAAGAGTAACGTTGTGAGGAAGGCCATCAGCAAAAGTGGGCGCAAACGGTGTCAAGTCTAGGAAGTACGTCGGAAGATCGAGGGCGCCGTATGAAGTGATGGGTCTAGAAGATACGGTAAGTGAACGAATAGCGTTTACTGCGCGCGAACTCCCACCTCCAGACGGAGGGGTTGATTCCCCCAGTGAAGATGACCGCGTAAGGGAACGCAACGCCAGCGACCTGACCGTCGACCAGTAAGCGCACCTCGCGGAAGGGCCCGCCTCCGTATGTTGTATCAGGGGGGAGATCACCGAGATACTCGTCTGCAGCGCTGTAGTACTGTACATCCAATGGCTCAGTGGTCGGGAGACGCGCGACGGAAGAAAGATGGCCTACCCAGAACTCTTCTTCACCGTTACCCGATGCGTAGAGTTCCGCGTAAATCTCCACTGTATTCCGAGGGAGTGTGACATTCAGCTAAAATGGGGATTAGATATCCTAACAGCGCAACATGAAAAATCTTGCTCACGGAGAATGCAGGTGGGACTGAAGCCTCATCGGCCGAGTTGTTTGACATAGTAGAGATTGGGACAATGAGGTTTGACTGTCCCGCCGTGGGATACTCCTGGGAAGCTGTATAGAAAGTTGCGTAGAGCGTGGCTGTTGACAATTAGGTGGAAAAACTGATGTTCGGAGAGTAGTCGATATACACACTAGCATACTGTCCATTAAACCTAGTTTCCAAAAGATTGTCCAATTCCAAGATAAAAAGACCTGGTTTAGCAAAGAGTGGGATATAGCGAGTGACATCCTTGATGTACGTCCAGATGATCCCGTCATGTGTGGGTTCGGGAGTCGAAGTCCGCCAAACTGAACGCCGTGTTCAATGAGATCCAGTCGGATGGTTGCATAGGTGCTCGTACGTACTTTCAGTATTTTGGAAAGTGAAAATCCCGAGACGGTCATACTGAGTTCCATTGGACGTGACAGTAAAGTTCAGGGTCACCGCCGCCCATGAACCAGGTTCACCACAGTCAGTAGGTGGACTGGTCAGCTGTTAGCTTATAACACCAGATGGAAAGCCCATCAACTCACGAATATCCGACGATCTCAGGGCTAGTGCAACGGAGAGGACGACGGATTCATGAGTCCCAAAGACCTATGGTGCCTTTACTTACTTACTCTCCGTAAGAGTTTCCGAAGGTACGCCTGCGTTGACGTTTGTTACATCAACCATGCATACCCGTTCACCGCACTTGATACTCACTCAAGAATCATCATTGTGCACGTCTGGGCATCGCGGGGTACAGGTGGAGGTTCGGCGACTTGGAAGTCGACCAGCACCTGGGCACCGAGCAACAGGGAAAACGCCTTGAACGCGGACACCATCGCAATGGCAATACTGATGGGCCGCCGATGTCAAACAGACTTGCCCCTCGGAGGCGAACGTGCGGTATTTATACGGTGGTGGTTTGAAACGCGAGAACCATCTGGTTGACCATATGCTCGGTTGTTCGGCGGCACTTGAACTTTGCAATTGGCACCAAGATTATTTTCGACGATGGAATACTCACTCGAACCCGGGTCTGGGGAAAAAGATAGCGGCTAACAGACGTAATCTGTAGCTGTCAAGCAAGGAATCTCAGAGATTGGCGAGGTATATTTGTGCCAATTACTGGTCGACCCAGAACAAACGTGATAAGTATGGGTACTTGTCAAAGTGATTTATCGTCGCTCAGAAGCAGAAAGCACGTCAGAACTCATGACTGAATTCGACCTCCTGAGACGCCTCTGCGTGCCCGTTTCCTTCCCCTATACGAGCGTTCCCTTCCTCTCGTCCTCCATAAGCTCTTCTTGCGGCATCCTCCGGAACTTCCAGTTCCGCAGTAGATTCGGTGCGATGTGAATATGTAGAGTCGACGTCCGCTGCGTCGCCCACCGTTGATCGATTCTTGGACTTCTTCTTCCTCTTCTTCTGTCCCGATGCACTGTATGCATCCTCCGTCCTCGCCCACCTGTCTTTCTTCTTCTTCTTCTTGGTGGTAGCATCTCCAGGAAGGGAATCACTGAAATTAGCCGGGTAGCGCCAGCGTCCGCCCGATTCAGATGTTTGTAAGCTGCCCTCACGCTCAGCGCTGTAGTATGATTCGTCGTCAGGTCGCCACAGCCCATCGCCGTTGCTTGGAGTGTCATCGTTGGAACCATGCGTAGATGGTCGCGAGGGCCCAACTTGGCCGTCTTCCAAGGGCTGTTGATCGTAGCCAGAGTCAACATTCCGATCATTGTATTTGCCAGCCCACTGTGAACGCTGTTCATGGCGTCTGATGGTGGAGCCATCGACAAGGCCATAGCGCAAGGCCCACTTGGGAGTCCTTTGGTGTGTCTTGTTGTTTCGAACGTTCTGTTATCGGAGAGCAAGTGAGAAACCTGTGGCATGAGGACGATCGTCGGGCAAACCTGTATGTAGAAGTTGTGTACGTGGCCTACGAGAACACGATGAAGTTGCGGCGGCACACGGCAACGGGACAGAACCTACCAGGGATGTAACCGGCGATTGTCAAGAGTAAATTGAGCCAAAAGTCCTTTCCGATGCCGAATCTGGCGGCGACGGCTGGAGATAGCGTAGGTGAGTGGTTCTGGTTTACACGGAGCGAAGGAGATACGTACCCAACGGCGGGAACAGGGTACCCAAGATGAAAAGGAAGACGGCATACCAGTGGTAGCCTCGAGCCTTTGGCAGCCTTGGACGGTTGGTGCGTGTCTTTGGCGCCATCGCAGGTGGGAGGACATGGACAACCAGTGAAACGCTGTCCGGTATCAAGAGCCCATTTCCTTTTTTGGAAAGGTACCCAGGTACAGTTGATGCCTTCCTAATCGGGTTACAGATCACATGACTCATGAAATGAGGTAAACGACGGCCCCACCACTGCAAACCTCGACTTGGACGCGCTCATCGCCCCTCACGCCGCGCACGCATTTCGGTGAGTACAACCACACAGTCGTAGTGGAACACATACAAACAGTTCATATGACGTCCTTTCGGTCAACCATGTTCGAATCACCGCAGATCACCCGAATGGAGCACGACGAGCACGAACCTGTGCTCGACCTCTCGGACGTCGTTCACGATGACCCCCTAGGCTCAGAAGACGAACTCATTCACGAAGAAGACGCTATCGACGTGTCCGATGCCCCGCACGTTTCCCCCTATGCTGATTCTGCACATCACTCTCATTCCCCACCTCCCGACCATCCCCTCTCCCTTGGACCAACCTCCGTCTCAGAGAACTTCTCTGTCGAAATGCTGGAGCGTGAGATTGCCTCGCTACTTCATCAGAACGCTTCTGCCGCCTCTGCCGCCCTGCTAAGTGCCGCCGCTCAACAACGACAGGAACAGGCTCTCGCAGGACACGACAGCCGAGAGCAGTCCAACAGTGATGCGCGAGGCTCTGGTCACGAGGGTAGCCACCATGCTAACGAGTCGTGTATTGCAGAACTCGGGCTCAATCTGAGCGGGATTGCAGCAATGCTGCAAGCCGCGCATGCACACGCAGCTTCTAATGGGCGCCACATGGAATCCTCGAAAGGAAACGGTGTCAGCGTGGAGGGGCAACCAACGACACGTACAACACCTGCATTCCGTTCCCTTACCGCAGGTGACAGCGATAATTATGCTGTCGAAGAGAGTAATCACGAAGACTTGGATCTGACATACCTTGAAGGGACCCCGGGAGACCATGCAGAGAACGACAGAGATAGGGAAACTGATAGGCGTTCACCTGATCATCGCTCCCGCACCGAAGGTCCTTTGTCGGATCCTCATTCCGCTGTTCCGGGGGAATTCAACGATATCAGCGACATCCTGAATCATCTCTCCGCTCATTTCGAAGCCGAAACGGACTCGGACCATCAACATCTTCCTTCGTCTGCGGAAACGGCCTCTCCCGTTTCTCGGTCACGCAGCGACCACACCCCTCCTCGTTCACCCGGGCGTACCAAGTCTCCATCCAGTCCAATACGTCCGGCTGCTCAGCCCGTCGCATCTACGTCATCCCCACCGCGTAAGTCTGTCACGGAATCCAAGAAGTCGAAGAGAAAGGACAAGGACATAGACAGCGAGAAGGACAAAGACAAAGTACCCAGCGTTCATACTTGCCAAGACCCCCAATGTCGCAAGTCCTTCACCAGACGAAGTGACCTCGCCCGGCATATGCGAATACACACAGGTGAAAGACCATTTGTCTGCGGACATGCAGGATGTGGAAAGACGTTTATTCAGGTTTGTCCTCCCTACCGATGGTCATCGCACCTCTTTCAACGTCATAATTAGAGATCCGCTCTCCACGTACATCAACGAGTACACACGGGCGAGAAACCGCACTCTTGCGAATATCCGGGCTGTGGCAAGACATTTGGTGACTCTAGTAGCCTCGCGAGACATCGCCGCACGCACACAGGGAAGCGCCCTTATAAGTGCGAAGACCCGGAATGTGAAAAGACGTTTACCCGTCGAACGACGCTCACGCAGCACATGCGAACGCACGATCCGACATGGGAGCCTGATCCGACGATGTAAGTGGTCGGATGCAGCATGATTGTTTCGTGGCCATCCTTCTTATTCATCTATCTAGAAAGTACAGTTTCAAACCTAAGAAACAGAAGTTACTCGACGAAACGACGGATCTTGAGCTGGAAGAGTCGGTCCGAACCATCTCAGCTCTCTTCTCGCAGACAGCCGATGCCCGATCAGCGGAATGCAGCGGACCGGACGAGCCACTCGAGAGCCGTGTCGCAAGCATCAGCGCGGAGATTGCTGCTGCCATTGCGCAGGCGTCACAAACTCGGGATGAAGAGGACGATATTGGAGAGGATGGGATCGAGGAAGAAGATGGAGAGGGATGGGGTGCCGGTTCTGGGAACGAGATTGGCATGGCTGAGGGTATCGTGCCGAATACGAGTGGGATCAGGGGAGATGGTGGGGCCAGGGAAAGAGCTACGGGCGATGGTGTTGGTGGGAAGGGCGCTGGGTGTGTGGAAGAAGACGATGAGGACAGTGATACGTTTCCCATCCCGCTACGGACACGGAAGGGTAAAGACCCAGCTTCAGTCGTCGGAATGAAGAGGAAAAGATGAGCCGCGTCGTGTTTGTTTTTCATGCTTTTTGCAAGTCCTTAGCGTACGTTGCTAATGTACAGTTCCGTATAATCAGCTGCCTCACATTATTGTGACCGTTATAGGGGGACGGAGCTGGGATATGTTCCGGAGCGTGAGACATGGGCCCCGCGCTCGTCTGCGACCGAGTGAGTTCCAGCCCGTTTTCATCCGCGCCCATCCAAGCCCACGTATAACCTGTAACGTCGCCTGCCAGCCCCGTTTTCAACACAGACAACCACGCATAATGGCCAGCACCACCGAGGAGCTCCCTAGCACTGACCTCATTACGTTGACCCGGTAGGGATGCACTATGCTCATCCGAAACACAGACTCGTCTCATGTTTCCCAAGACACGTTCTGCATGATCAGATGCGTCTAGGCCCGGCTGCAACTGGCGACCTCACGTTGCTCCTTACTGCCATCCAAGTGACGTCCAAATTCATCGCCACCAACGTCCGGAGAGCTCGCCTCATCAACCTGTACGTACACCGTGATAGCCACCGCCTAGATCGTCGGTTCTCATCGCGTCTTTCCCAGCGTCGGACTTGCTGGAGAAACCAATGTTCAGGGGGAGGAACAGAAGAAGTTGGACGTCCTGTCCAATGACATCATGGTCAACGCCCTCCGGGCTTCCGGAAAGACGGCTGTCCTCGTTTCCGAAGAGCTCGACGACGCGATCATCATCGAAGAACGTCACAAAGGCAAGTACTGCGTCGTTTTCGACCCCCTCGACGGCAGCAGCAATATCGACGCTGGTGTCAACATCGGGACCATCTTTGGAATCTACGCAGTGGTAGGTGCCATCCCGTGCTTTCACACAGAATCGATGAGCCAACGTATCACAGCGACCGGGCTCGTCTGGCTCGCTCGAAGATGTGCTTAGGCCTGGCAGCCAGATGGTTGCTGCTGGGTACACCATGTAGGTAACCCTGATGATGCCAACAACGGATCACTGAAGACACGCTAGGTACGGCTCCTCTGCCAATCTCGTCCTCTCCACGGGGTCGGGTGTCAACGGATACACCCTGGATGCATCGCTGGGCGAATTTATCCTGACCCATCCTGATGTACGTTATTGGCTTTCAGGTCACATCGCCAATCGTCCTGACCGTGATGCGCAGATCAAAATCCCGCCCCGAGGAAAGATCTACTCGTTCAACGAAGGCAACTCCATGTACTTCCATCCCCCGGTCAACGCCTATCTCAGCTCGATCAAGTACCCCAAAACCGGGTCCCCGTACTCTGCTCGGTATATCGGGTCCATGGTCGCAGACGTGCACCGAACGCTTCTCTACGGCGGCATCTTTGGTTATCCGGACGACAAGAAGAGCAAGTCTGGCAAGCTTCGCATGCTGTACGAGGCGTTCCCGATGGCGTTCCTGACGGAACAGGTGAGTGGTGGAAGCTGCGATGGCCCGTGCTATATCTTGACGCGACCGTGTAATCAGGCGGGGGGTCTTGCCACCACCGGGACGAAGCGCATTCTCGACCTCGTCCCCAAGAGCATCCATGAGCGGTGCCCGGTCTTCCTTGGGAGTCGAGAGGACGTCCGGGATCTGATGAAGTTCTACGAGGCTGATGCCAAATCGCAGATCTAGCTTCTTCGAAGTTCGGAAACGATGACGACCGGGAATAATGCATGGCCTGTGGGCAAGCTGTTACTGATTACACGTGTAATATACGAGGTTGCGAGAAAATAAACGCCGTCGGAAGTTGCTCCAGCTTCATCCGGTGCGTGTTCTTGGGATATCGGACGCGACGGCCGAGGACGGTCCGGATAAGGTTGAAACGTTGACAAGTGACAAGTGTGACGTGTCAGAGATATGGTAGCGGTATTTGAAAACTTGTCCTGTTGAAACCAGTTACCAAGCTGGGGCTCCGCGATTGATTCACATCAATCGCTCGGTTCTTGAATGTGGGGCTACCGGGACTTGATGCCTTGAGGGTCCGAGAAGGCAGCTGCTTCAGCAAGGGCGAGCCGGGAAGAGTCAAGGACGGGATTGCTATCCGGGTACGTACATGTGCAAGGACCGTTCCCATGCACTGGCAGTGGTGTGAAGTGATCAAACCCATCAAACGAATACGCGCGTACAGCTGTCATTGCAATCGGACTAGCCGACTCTCGCACACCGAGCAAAGACGAACTAATTATAGCATTAATAATACAAACGCTTTCGAGTGAAACCGGATCAGACTCGACGAGGCTCTCGAAGAAGCCAGGGAAATCGCGATAAGCGAGTAAATTGCGTAAGACTAAATTCGCAGTATTCCAACGCCCGTCAGGCAAAGAGAGGAGAAGAGATGGCTGAAGGGGAGTGAATCACTGGTTTGGGGTAGATCAAGGAGGGGATGCATACCTACAACTATCGAATCGATATATGTTAGTTATTTCGCGGAAGCTTGTTGGTGCTGAGCAGCGCCTGCACCGGTAACGCCGACTACCAGGCCCTTTAGCCAACCATTCTCGCGACGGAGACCCTCGCACTCGCGTTCCAGCTCGACGACACGATCCTCGAGCTCTTTGGCACGGCGCTCAAGGGCAGCCTCGCGCTCCTTTTTCTTGAGACGAAAGCGAGCGCTTGCAGCGGTATTCCGACGGCGTTTGTCATCAGATGCGGACAGCGCAGTAGCGGTAGGTTCAGACTGAGTCGATTCCTCGGGAGAGGTAGGGGGGGAATCTGAGCTTTTGTCGTTGGAAGAAGATGGTTTCTGAGCACGAGCGCGTTTTGACGAGGGCGGATTAGAGGGAGATGCGACTGGTGAGGATGGGGTAGGTGCGGCGGATGGAGTGGGGTAGGAGGCGGCATGAGCGGCATGGAGGGCAAGCAGCTCGGCAAGGGAGGGGACGGGATGGAGCTGTGGGGGAGCATGTCGCTGCAGAGGTGCGGGGGGAAGAGGGGGCATTAAGAGGGGATCAATGCCAACGCCTGCGAGGAGAGCGTTGATATCAAGCGCGGGAGGGTTGGGAGGGGGAGGAGGGAGAACGGCATTTTCACGGTTGTCCGGGTTAGGAAGGCCGGGGGGAGTAGGGGACTCTTCGTCGTCGTCGTCGGAAGGTTTGCGTTTCGGGAGAGCCAAGGGCTCGTCGGACTCGAAAGCGAGGTTTGTCCAGAGGTCGAGGTCGGCGGAGAAATCGGGAAAGGGGGGGGCAAGGTCCCGAGTGTTTTGCTGGACGGGCTGGACGACGTTGAGGCCGTTCAAGTTGAAGGGAGCCATGATATGGTGCGGAACGAAGACGAGGAGATAAGACTATTATCATCACTAAGCAGTGAATCACGTGACTAATCTACAGCACCATCTCTGATTCGTGAGTCATCACCGCAACATCCCGTCGCACCGGGTTCATCCTCGGGTACACAAACTGGGAAAAAAAACCGTATCAGCGTCGTAGTCGTCGTATCGTATTCGTGTACTGACCCCTTCGTTGTACTCGTGCATCACCTCCGCAGCGAGTATCGCCTTGTCCTTCACGAGCCCTTCGTACGCCTCGATCAATGTCCCCGTCTGCACTCCCACCACACACATCACCACGCACATCAGCACCCAGTTCGTGCTATTAGTGCACATCCACAGCAGTGCATGCACAGGTGAATACACCCCAAGCAGCGTCCGCTCCAGCTCTCCCGGAATCCACATCTCCAGCTGCTGGACCGCTGCCGCCGGTGCACCCTTTGGTGGCGACGACGTCGACGGGCTGGCCGAAGACAACCCAAGCAGGAACCGCACCACAGAAACAACAATACGCCACAGAACAAGCAGCATATACTGCAACAGGCCCGCAATCCGTCCTGCAAACGTCGTCTTTGGTGCGGGCACGCCGGACTGCACTTGGGCGTCCCGCCGAGGCGATGGTACAAACGTGCTATGTGCCGAGTTCACCGGGTCAGCTCGAGTCCTCCGGTGAAGCTGATACGTTCGTGTCTGAGAAAAGAGATGCAGCGCATTCAATGTCGACCCAATCAACAGCATGCACGTCGTCGGCACAGTCTGCAAGAGGGCACGTGAACAGACAACTCGCACCGCATACATGTTACTCACCCAGTCGAACCAACTCTGTTGATTTCGCTCCCAATAGAGGTCTTCCCATCCCAGGTCCGAGTCCGACGTGGCGCGAACCTGCGAGACTCGGACGAAAAAGTGGAGTGTGTGCATCAACGTGCCGATGAGCCACGCGCTCGTTTTGGGTGCTGGCAGAGGCACGTTGTGAGGAAAGAGCGACATCTCAAACATGACTCGAGAGGGCATCTCTGAGATGCTAGAAGTTCTTGTCAGCTATCTAGGATGCGTACAGAAATGACAGATCCTAACCGTTCAATAAACCCCTTCTTTCGGATGATGGCTTTTCGAGGCGAAGCACCTGCATTTGCAGTGCTCATGCGAGCCTTGCGTTTCACACTGAGAGGTGTGGCATAGGGTGGCGGACGTCGCGAACGCGCTGCTTCCCAATCGAACGGAATGGATGAGGATATAGATGGGGTGGCAGACGGGGAGTCAAGATAGGACACGCGCGTCCGTGGCATCACTGGTGTCTGGGTGCTACTGCTGAGGTGTGGTGAGGGCGAGTGAGGTGTGCCTGGTACGTTCCCTGCATTGACTTGAGCGAAGCGACGCAGACTCATTTTGCGTGCGGTCGACAAAGTGCAACAACAAGAAAGAGTGTAGAAACGTGACTACGTGCAGGCATGTTACATATAACGTAATCCGAGCGTCACAAAAGGTCGTTGACGAGCGTTTCCATCTGTCTGCCCAGCGTCCCTATTCCGCCAACGTCCTCGGTCCATATCTTGAACCACACACTCGCAAAGCAGACCCCGAAACCGACCCCTGCCGCAATCTGGGGCCAAGTGTGGTGACCAAGCCATACTCTGGATAGGACGATCATGCCTGTCCATGGTACGACCACGAGTGGCGCAAATACGACAAGCGGATGGAAGCTGGAATGCAATGGGAGGTACAAACTTGCCAGGAGTACGGAAACAGCAAAGAATGTACATCCCGAGGCGTGGGTACTAGGCATACTAGATTATCCGTGAATCGAGCATGGAAGACAACTCGGGTTCCCGGCAGGACGTACCCATACGAGCTTTTCCGACCGTGCAGTGGTCGCTGCTGTCTGATGGTTTTTTTGACGATCTTGGCTGATAGAACACACGCAAGTGCGCCTGCTGCAAAGTAGATTACGCCTGCCGAACGAGTGTAGAGACAGACCAGAGAAGTCACGGCGGTTACAATCTTTGAAGTCTGTGCACACTCTATCGATCAGACAGTCAACACGGGGATCGCTTCATATGTACAGACCTCGTCGAGGAATCTGAGCCATGGCGGAAGTGGAGGCATGGCTTGGGTTAGGCCCAAATCACGTGTCACCCCCGGACGAAACGCGGTCACGTGATGTTATTTGGGTACAGTTCGAGTACAAATAATTCCTTCCATGAAAGGAAACTGTTGAAACAATTGAAGTTCGTTTTTCAACCTGCGCATTCTTGCATTTCGACCACTCACGACCTTTTTAAACAAATCGTCTCTCTTCTTCTCCCCTCCATCCCCATTCAACCTCGTCTTATTTAGAGACGCTTCACAATCGCCCCGTTTCTATCAACCTTCACTCTACCACCACGTCTCGTCCACGAGCTCCATCTGCTTCCTTGTCGCCGTCGCATTCGATCAGCGTCAGGAATTCCCCGGCAAAGATGGCAGTCCCTTCATCTTCTCATCATGACCGCGAGCGTGAACGTGAGCGCGAGCGCGAGCATCGTCACCGCTCCGAGCGACACCACCATCACCGCACCATTTCCTCAACCACACTTTTACTTGTCCTCTCCCTCGTCTTGGCCGTCCTCGCTGTTATGCTGTCTCTTCCCGCGTCCCAGAGCGCCAACCCAGCTCTAGGAAAAGAAGATCCTGTTGCAACTGGTATCTGGGGGTACCTCAATCCCAAGCGTTCGCAAGTGCTGGTAACCCGCGAGCGCGATGTCGCAATGCGGGAAGCTGAGGTTGCACGTCGCGAGGCCGAGCTGCTTGTCGGCGCACCTGGTGGTGTGCTTCCTAGCCAGTCACCGATGTCGTGTCCGGTTTGCCCTACGCAGACTTTTATCGACATTCCTCCTGCGCAGACTATCATCAAGGAGGTTGTCAAAGAACAAGAACTTGCTCCTCCTGGGTGGTGGAAGGAAGCAAGTGCTCGCGCTGAAGAGATCCTCGATCGTGAACTCAGAGTGGCTGAGCGCGAGCGAGAGATTACCCGCCGAGAAGAGAGCGTCAACAAGAGAGAGCACGATGCCTCTAGGCGGGAAGCGTGGATTATGGAACAGCTTGTGTAAGTTTTCGTTGCTCACAAGAATGTGTATGTTACTCATGCCGTTGCGATAGTCTGATCAATAGTGACAATGCGGCAGTCGAGGAAGAAGTTTACTATGAGCAACCAGGGCCAAAGCGAAAAGTCAAGGTACCACCGCTCGTTCAGCGCCGTCCCGAGCTCTGAGATGAAGGAGGGTTTCTGTCATTCTTTTAAAATAGAATAACAGAAATACCCATCCATCCAGTACTTTGTAGAGTTCGTCTCCCCTCCTTCATCCGGGCTTGGGGGACAACGGTCTTCATTCTCTGTCCCCCTTGTCTTTTGGGGTGGGGGGGAGATCAGTTGGTGGTGGCAGCGTGCCATCTTTGATCGCGACGCGTCAAAACGCGATCGGGAGTTGACCACGTGATTGCTCAAGGCAATTTCTATTTGTTTCTTTTTTTTTTTTGGTGTTGTATTTGCGCGCTACCAACTGATCCCCCTTCACACGATGCACAACATTTTGCTGACCTTGTCCCTCTATCCAACAGGAACTTCCCCCCATCGTGGTAGCCGAAACCGAAACTAAAACTATCATCCAATATGAAACTCTCCCTCCGCTAACCGTCACCGTCCCTCCACCAGCCAACACACGTCGTGCAGCATTCCCTACCCCCGAGGGTGTGTCGTCGTCTTTCTCGACTGCAATTCCTCGCACTACCGCAATCACGTTCGAAGAAGAGATTATCAAGGAACCTCTCAGGGCGGAAGAGATTGAGGAATATGAAGTTGAGGAGTATGAAGAAGACGATGCACCCATTGCCGTGCGAAGGAACGTGAAGCCGGCAAGGCGACCCCCTCCCCCACGAAGTGGTTGGCTTTGGTAGAGAGATGGTTTTGTTATTGGATATCTACTTTTTCTTGTCCCTGTCTTCCTGTCTTCACCGTCCCCCTTTTTGCTGCACCGTGGGCGTCTCGCTTCATCTTTATTTTCTTTTTTTCTACACCCGCGTGCTTTCCTCCTTATGGCTACCATCCCTGTAAATCTTAGGCTACGACGCGATGCGATATGACTCAACTAACGGCTGCACACGGACTTCTCACTCCTCGATACTCGCGTTGTCGATTGGATTGGCTTTGCTATTACCACCGAGGTATTTCCTAAGTAGATGTACATTTAATAGGATTGAGAGGATAGGTCATGTGTAAGTGTTGGCCAGCCTGAGCCTGGTTGGCGTGGCGCTACTTACGTTTGTCGCGTACCACTGAGCCACTCTTTCCGCCTCACCATCACTTCTTCCTGACAAGTCATCACCGTTAACAATCGTGGCGCGCGTCGATCAGCTTAGCTGAACGCGAGCTCAGGGACCGAACAGTCATCTTCCTCGATCCGGTTTCAATTTCAGAACGTATCCGGCAGTCAAGCGTGATGCCTTTCGTCAGATGCAAGGTACGTTATCCACATTGATTTGCGCTCATGCATTCAAACGGTGGCACTAGTTCTACACTGAAAGCGGCGAACCGGTGAGAACGGGTTGTCACAGAAAGGGCGCGGGATGCGCCTTCGTCCATCCCGAAGATTCTGGCTGGAGCAATGCTCGAAATCCATTCAAACCTAGGGACAAGAGTGGCGACTCGGTGCGTGTGTCTCCCATTCGATTCTTAGGAGTATTGAAACGTGCCAGGGGGGGTTCGGGTCTTGGGGTGGCAAGCGTGGCACTGCCGCTCCCTCGGGATGGGATGCTGGTGGGAACGCTGCCACTAGCACCGCGGACACTGGGGCCAGTTGGGGTGATGTGAGTGGGTGGAGTGACGTTAGCGGATGGGGTAACGGGAGTGCGTGGGACGCAGGAGGCTCCACGTCCACACCGACTCAAGCTCCGGAAGCCGCGCAGTCAAACAACCTATCCACGACGAAATCTCGAGACACGTCTACACTCGCGAACGAACGGAATCAAGCTGACGCCACTTCCACTGCAAGTGGCACGAAAAGCAGCGAACCCGCATGGGGAGGAGGCGCAGACAAGGCCACGGGCTCTGGATGGGGAAGCCCTGGGAACGATGGCCGAGGAGCGTCGAGTTGGGGAAACACCAAGGATGCAGACAAGGTCACCGGATCTGGATGGGGAAGCACTGGGAACGACAGTTGGGGTGCGTCGAGTTGGGGGAAGTCCAAGGACACGGACAAGGCTGCGGAGTCTGGATGGGGAGGTACGCCGGGTTGGGGGAACACCAAAGACGCGGACAAGACTGCGGGATCTGGATGGGGAGCGAGTTCGGGGAACAACAAAGACGCAGGGTCCGCATGGGGGAGCGCACGGAACGACGGGTGGGGCTCGGGTTGGGGGAACAACAAAGACACGACCAACTCTTCGGGAGCTCCTGATCCAATGGTTGTGGACAATCAAGCAGAGAAGGGGACCGAACGGAACAAGGGGAAAAGAAAGGCTGTCCCTGCCCCGCCACGCATTCGTATTCCGGACTACGAGAACAAGAAAACGAAGATTTCAGGAACGAACAATGAACCACTGGGCCCCACCACCAAGTGGGGAGAATCTCGTAGTTCCAACCTCGCTACCACATCGACCCCTGTGACTACATCGACTCCCGTTGCTACACTAACGCCCACCGACTCGTCTCGTCTCAAACGCAAGCGTGATGTTGTACTTGACGACAAGCTTGATGTCTTCAAAGAATATATCAAGTACGTCTCACCTCTTTTGCAAATCCTTCTTCTCACCCATTGTGTTGACAAGGACCTGGGAGCGTGGCGTTAGGGCACGATTCTTGCTCGCCGAAGCTGATGCCAAGCGTGACCGTTGGTTCCGCACACAGAAATCTACCTGTTATGCGCGCATAGGCGAGGCAGGGCGGAAGAGACTCGACGGCGAACGTGCTGAATGCGATAAAGAGGTCAGCTTACAAAGGGAGAAGCTCTCCTGTGCCATCACATCACTTGTGGAATTCCACGATGCGATGTCATCCAACCTTGACTTGGGTCAACGTTACCAGATTGGCGAGCAAGCGGAGAATTTCATCGCAGAATCAAAAGCCTTCATTGACCAGGTCCGCACCCTCCTTGTCGAGCATGTCCTCAAGGACAAGGACGATGTACAATCAGGCGACACCCAGAAACACCCCTCTGGAGCCGACGCCAACGCCCCTCCAATCGACTCCTTGCGAAGCCAAGTCCGAGACCTCGAGGAGCGTTTCGACCAAGCGCAGACAGAGCTGACTCTTCGCCATCAGCGTGACATCCGCTCCGAGATTGACGAACTCTTAACTGCGAAGATCGCAGCTTTGCGCGTGGCACGTCAGCGCGAGATCGATCGTGTTGCCTCGCAACCGCGCCCCGAGATTGTTATTCCGCCCAGCGCCCTGGAGAAAATAGAGGGGACGGCGAAACAGGTCAGAGAATTGGACGCGAAAGTACCACAAACAGTCGAAGATATTCGTGTCCTACTTCTCCGAGTAGATGCGACGACCAAGCGGGTCAGCGAACTTGAGGAAGAGCTCTCCATGAACAAAGCGACATACAGCAAGGTAGATAGCGGCATCATCTATCGGTTGGAGATGAAATTGAGTTTCTACTTAGCAGGTGCAAGATATGGCTGCGGAGAAGCAGGAAACGGAACGGAGGATAGATGGACGACTGGAGAAGATACGAGAACAATTCGAGCAGTTGGTCGCGTCGCAACCTCCAGGTCCTGCTGAGCAGCCCGCTATGTCACCCACCATTTGCAACTCACGAGACAAGCTGATGGACAGCCTTCGGCCCGCATTTGAGGCACTCTTGGACGAGATTTACGAACGGGAAGTGCGACCGACGATCGACTCGTTGCAACGGGTCGTCATCCAAGCATCCGATCGTCATCAAGAAGAGGCGATCAAAGTGTTGTGGGGTAAGATACAACCCGCCATGAACATGGTTGCGGGGGTTTCACGATGGCTGGACTCGCAGGAGCTTGGGCTCACTGCGCCAGTTGAGGCAGATCACGCGTATGCGGCTATCTAGTCTATCTAGAATAAATTTCCATTCGTAGTAACGTTCATTTGTACGATACCACCCCAACATAAAGTACTAGCGCTAACATTGAACAGTCTAACTCACTCCTACTAGTAATGGTGAAAGAACGGCGTTGCAACGTATGTCTCACATTGCAGCAACCCACTCGTCGAATTTGACAACGCCTGTCGCTAGCTATTCGATGACAAGGGCAGGCCGAGGCGGATGAAAGACGGCACAAAGGGATGTTCTAGAGATGCAAGCGCCTGCCACTTTGCACATCCGCACGAACGTGATTGGAAGTCTGCTCATCCTTCTCTTCCTCCCAGACACGAGCTTGTGGCCGACTCCGACTCAGAATTCCATTACATCCTCATGCATACTGATCGCCGCGACCGGGAGAAGGAAAAGGAGAGGGACAGAGAAGACAGAGCCAGGGAGAGGGACAGAGAACGGAAGAGGGAGAGGGATATTCAAAGAAGAAAGAGTTCGTCGTTCCTCAATTCTCCTCCTCATCGAAAGGACAGCACGACTACCCGCGCCTCTCCGGGGCCTCCATCCTCTCGCAGGTCGGCTTTTGACAGTGCCATAGATGGTAGTGGCGCCACTAAGCGAGGGAGGTCTCCTGCCCTCTCATCAACTTCAGACCAGCTCGAAAAGCTGCGAAAAGACAACCAGTATCGGGATTACCGTCCTCGCTCCCGTTCCAAGGACAGGGGCCGAGACAAGGAGCGAGCTGAGTTACCCGACAAGAAACCACCTGCCTCAAGTCACGTCCCAGACACCCGTCACATAGACGTCCAAAATGCTCAGCACCCCTCGACTTTGCCCCCGGAACCTCCAAAGTCACCACCGGTGTTGCCGCCACCGCCACCGCCCCAACTCCCCGATGTACCTAAAGCGCCCTCCTTTGTTTCTAATCAGCAGTCTACTAGCTCGACAGGATCCGCATCCAGAGGGCTGAAAGAGATGTCCATAGACGAACAGAGGTCAGCATGGCACGAACGGATCGAGTATGTTCATGTCATGCTTCTCCTTGTCCACCGACTCACGAGGTCTGGCCCAGCCTCATGTTTACATCAATCACATCGCGTCGTGATTATACAAAACTCGATTCTGACATGTCCCAAATCCGCTTGCTCTCTAGTTCTTCCCTCGTGAATAATATGCCGGAAGCCGACCGTGCGCACATGAATGCGCGGAAAACGGAGCTGGAACTCCAAATCGTTAACAAACGCAAAGAAATCAATGAAACTACTCAAAAACTCCTCGGGAGCAATTTTTGGCCCGTCCTAAGGACTGCACAGATTTCGGAGATGGAAAAGACGTTGGAGGACGTGAAGAAACACGTTTTGGAGGTGAGAAGTTTGTTGGACAACGTAAAAAGCAGCTGTGCGGCGCTCTTCAAGACAAGTGCGTCCGATTGGACACAAGATTCGGATCGGCCTTCCAAACGAAGAAGGCTAGATGGGGAGGCAGATACTCCTGGGCCATCCACGAGTGGGAACACTGAACTCATGACCGAGGACACAGCGAGGGAGCTGGAAGCATTTCGCGATAAACTCACCGAGCTTGAGCGTCATCTCGTTGATCTCGAGAATGACATTACTCAACGTAACGGAGTTATTTCAGACGAGATCGAGCTCCGGATAGATGCTCGGCTAGAAGAAGAAGACGCACTTTACCCACCTGTCAAGGAACCAGGAGAAGTGTCTCCATCCGAGATCGAGGCTGTTGTCGATGCAAAGAACAAGGAACTTGTACGTGCTGTTACGACAACAGGCGAAGAAATTGGAGTACTGGCGGTGGAGGTCGCAGAGTTGATCACAAAAGTAAACACTCTGGAGGCTAGGTGCAGGACGCTGGAAGCAGAAAACCTAGAATTCAAAAGCAAACTTGCCCAGGTTTGGTTTAATGTCATTGACCTTGGGAGGTATGCGAAGCCATCTAACATCCTTTTTACAGGACTCCCTCGATCATGCGAAATCCCAAGATGCCTTGGCACGCCGTGACAAAGAGATTGACGCCATAGCGGCAGCACTACAAGCCTACATTTCACAAGCACCCGCGGTTGAAACAGCAGGTGATCTTCCTTCTGCGGAGTACATCATCGAATCGCTCGGCAGTCACCTCGACGGTCTCTTTAGGGATAAATTTAGCGCGACAATGGTGAACATTCAGCAGGAAGTCTTCGACAAGGTCCAAGAAAGCCATAACCGCACACTGGACGCTGTTTCACCAAAAATCAAGTTACTGCTCAAGATGATCAATCTTATTACAGCTCGGCTGGGAAAGCCTGACATGGACGCAGTAAATATTGTTTAAGCAATGGTGTCGGCCTCGAGGACTATCTGATTGGATCATTTTTGGACCGTTGCGTCCACTTGCTTTCTTTCTCACATCTTTAATGTAACGTATTGGCAACGCTCGACTATTCAGCTTGACGGGAAACAAAGAAACCGTTCATTCATTATGTAGTCACATATTTGCAATGATAGGTAAGCGTTATGCTGCAGACCTCTTTCAATCAAACTCGGAATCGTCTCGTCTAAAGGCTGCCGAGTAGGCAAGAATTGTCCCGTACACCAGTCTGAGGAATAGGGCTGTTAAACGTCAAGACATGGCACAAGAATGGCACATACCCGCCACCAATTATCGACATGACACAGGCCCCCGGTCTTATCACTTCCGAATGTGTAAGGACGACAGGGAGTGCGAATCCAGAAACGACGATTATGGAGGTGATGAACCGTCCGAGGTCAACAGGGCCGGAATTAGCCTCGTATGATGAGAACTCGTCTCCTCCGCAGTGTGCGAATAGTGCGTTGGGAAGAGGGGCCAACACAAACGTGAGTGCTGTGAGGGAGATACGTGGGTCGTGGACCTCTTGACGGACGACTGCTTGACTCACCGACCAAGAGGGGAAGCCAGTTTGTCCAGAGTGCACACGAAAGGATGATGAGTAGGAATCCAACGGCGAGGACAAAGGACAGGAGAATGACGGCTTCGTTTGTGCATTAGCTATCAGTCTTGCGGGAGCCCGACATGAACTCACTTTTCAGTCCCGCTGCTCCCATGGCGCTGGTGTAAGAAGATTCGGTAAATGTCTCACTGGCAGTTGGCTGGCTGCGCAACGTTGCAGTGCGTCTGTTACTTGGACTATATTAGGTAATCCAACAGATAGAGTACAATGTGAGTTAAATATATGTTAAAGTACTGTCCTCTTCCTTTGAGCACTATCTAACTCTTCGTGAACCTCTGGGACCCAGAATATTCGTTGGGCGATCCACCAACGCTCCCATTGTCGTCGGTAGTCCGGATTTTGCCGTCACTGTTTTCTTCAATGCCACGACTGGATGGGGTATTCGGGGTAATTGTTGCGCCACAGGGAGCGTTGCTGAAGACGACGTCGACGAGGATAATGAAACCATGGGCGGTGTCTGCGGCCGTGGAGCGTCGCTTGCCAGTGTAGAAGGTAAAATAGTAGCGGTAAGGTCCCCGTCCACTTCATCATCTCCTGGCGTGTCCTCCCTCTCTGTTTGCAGGTCGCTATCTGGTAGTGTGTCCTGCGACTCTTCAGGCAGAGACTGTGCCACAGAGAGTGGCGTGACGTTGGCACTCGGTGTACTTGCATTCCAAGACTGCAGAATGACATCGCGGTTCTTGGTTAGTTCCCAGTTATCGACGTATTCCCATTCTCGTCTGCGAGGCGTCATTCCAGTTGGAACATCCTCCCGCGTAGCTTGATCGAGCAGTGACCGTGAAGTCTGCTGGACAGCACCCAAGCCAGCCGTAACCATTTTGTGGTGCCTTTCCACCGAGTCGGCAAGGTTTGTACACTATAGTTGGTAATTCATACCGGGGTCAGCAGTACTGCGAATAAAATGACACACCTCTGATGCGACACGAGAAGTGAATCCTTCCACGTTCCTGAGACCGGAGGCTAATCCCCGCTGGACATTTCGCAAGTCGATCTGGACGTCCGTCACCATTACATCTGTAGTCTCGACGCGAGCTCTCTTTGCCCGAGTATGTCGATCAAGACCACCCCCAAACGACGCCTGAAATGTTTGTCCGTGTCTTTGGAGTTCTGCAGAATATGTCGTTGTTGCCGTAGCCGTGGACATTTGCACCGCCGAAAGTCCATCCTTGAATGCGTTTTGGGCTGAACTCGCAGACTAGGGGAACGATGAGATGCATCGAGATCATCAAGCGGAAGAAACTACCTTCATCGCTCCATCGCGTAACCTCTTGCCCTCCGCTCCCTTATGTGCAAACGATGCAGAGAGATCAGCGCCGCGAGAATTAGCTTGATCGATCAGTCGCTCGTGTTGCTTCCCGAACTTGCCAAGTTCTTCTTCTACCCTAGCGTTGCCTCTCGCGACGGCGCCAAAGGCTTCACTTAGCTCCTGATGCCGTGCGGATACGAAATCACCCAGAAGGCCAGATATACGCTGTACCAACTCTTCCTTGGCCTTCTCCGACTTAATCTTTTCGGCTTCGAGCGCTCGTGAGAGGAGGGCATTGTGAGCTTGAAGATGGGAAATTTCGGCTCGAGACATTTCATCGGTAATTGCTTTAGCCTGCAGCGTAGATTCGCACTCTACTTTGACGAATGATAGGGCTTCGTCAACAGCTGTATCGATGAGAGAGCCCATCGCTATGAGAGCGGCTTCGAGCTACAGGCAGATTTCAGTTTCCTGAAAAACCAACTCGAGATCTAACCTACGGCTGCAAAGTTGCTCTGATTCATGGTGTACAGTTCGTTACACAGAGCTTGAGAGCTCCTGCGCAGGCCATCCGACCAAGCCGCGAATGAGCTCTTAATCGTGTCCTGGAATTCTCTAGCCGCGCTCTGTATTATACCTAACGCTTCAGCAGACACGTCGTCCTTCGCGTTGATTACGCGTAAAGAATCTTGAATGCGTTGTAGCTGCTGATCGATCCGTTCTGAGTGGGCAGTCATGATCTCGTGTTCCTTGGTATGATATGCTTTCGCTTCAGCCCGGAGGCTTTCGGTGGAATGGCCAGCGGTCTTCATAAAGTCGTCCAGCTTCGCAGAAAGGGCAGCCACTTCGTTAGTGATCGATTTTCCATGAGAGGATACTGCCTTTATGTTGGAACCGAAAGCCTTTGCCTTGCGCTCTAGGCAAGTCGTCAACAATGTCCCCATTGAGAAAAGAGGCAACCTCACGAATTTTATCAAACAGGGCGTCTAGATCATCAATGCTCCCCGCAGCGACCTGCTTCAACCCACAAGCGACGCTGTCAAGTTTGGTTTCATTGACCTGATAGGCTTGCCGAACGACGACCTCTTCTTCCAACGCGCTCTTCACCCACTTGAGTTGTCCCTCCTTCACTTCAAGTTCCCCTTTTGTCTCTTTCAACCTCTCTTTTGTCTCTTTCAACTCACCATCTCTTTTCATCAATAACGCTATACTCTGTTCGAACTCCTCCCGTACACTCCTTAGCTGACTCTCCACGATTTCTATTTGCTTCTTCGCTTCCTCCATCTCGGTCTGCCTCAGTTCTTGCTCAACGCTTAACTGGTTCCACGTTTCTTCGGAGAAGAAAATGCCGTTTTTCTCGCGGGCTGCTAGGACGTCCGCCTTCAGCCTCTCGATTTCGGCAACGTATTCCTTTAGAAGAGAGTTTCTCGTCATCCTTTGGTTGACCTCGGGTTTGTTGCGAATGGACTTGGCCCGGATTGCGTAATCGAGGGTCGAGAGGGTCTCCTCCATATTGGATCTTGCGGGAGAAATAGTCGCAATGATACAAGTCTTGGTGCGGCCCCCCAATGAATCTTGGAGAAGACGGGTGAGCTTGGACTCCCGATACGGGACGTGGGGCGAGCGATCGACAAGTGCATTGATGACGCGTCCAAGAGTCAGCAGGCTCTGGTTGATCATGCCAGCCTCCCTTGCCCTTTTATTCTCGGCACCGGAGCGACCTATGTTTTCTGACCCAGCCAGGTCAACGAGATTAAGCTTTCCAACCTTTAATAGGTCATCCCCTATGGACGAAGTCTCCTTGGTGTGTACGGTGATGGAGAACACTGAATGAGAACGGCTAGAGTGATCGTTGAACTTGGTCGCTGCGATCTGGCGACGATGGCTGCCCTTGGTTAGGAGAGCCAATGCATCGGCCGCGTCCTTGACAGGTATCTCTTCCAAGCCCTGGATGAAAACACCTTTCTTGCTAGCATCGTCGAATATTTTCAGCCCCCCCTGGTTATCAGACGGGCCTCCCTTGCCCATCGGTTGGGTTGAACCCGCCGGAGGGGAGAGGTCGTTCGCGAGTAGGTCTCGTAGTTCTTCGTTGTATAACTCGACAAATGATATTTTGACGCTATAATCCGCTCCCGAAGTCTCGAGTTGATGGAATAAGCGAAACAACACTCTGGGTATCATTCCAGCTTGAGCGGAAGGATTGCCCATCGGCGTGGGTGTTAAATCACCCTGCATAGTGTATCTACTCTGAAGTGAGCGGTAAAGGTATGGCATGATGCGGGGTCACGCACGTTTTACCTGTACCTGTTTGCCCATATGCAAACAATGTGCAATTGTAGCCCGTGAGGACTTCTTCCAGCAAGGGATTGACGACGCCGTGATAAATCATTGCTTGGTCGGCCTCTGGACCAAAGACAAGATCGAAAGGATACGTCCGCGTTGGTGGCAAGGTTACGATGCCCAGGCTGGATACTGGTGTGGAGGTCTCGATAGTAACTTCCTTGCTTTTGGCGCCGTGCGAGCTGACGATTATGGGCGAATTTTCCTGGATTTCACGATCCGAGCGTCTTCGACATCGAATAACCACCTGAATGTTTGTTTCTCCATCTTCTTGGTCGCTTGATTTCGTACTTTTAGCTGAAGCGAGAGAAGCTGCTAAATGATCGAATCTAGTGCGTTCATCGGTCGGAGGTGGAACGTTCTGCAACGAGGCTGTTGCGATACGTGTCTTTGAATTGGTTGGTCTTGACCGAGAAAATGTGGGCCGACGAGCAGCCATTGAGTTGGTCGTGATTGCAGTGGTAGTGTTGAACGCGTCGAATCAACAACCGTACACGCGTCAGGATCACGTGCAAGTGGAATGCAGTACTACTACTAGCGCTAGTGAGTAGTCTCAGACTGGACCTCGGGACGAAAGATGGGAAAGCGCAAGAAATCGTCCAGAAAACCAGCTGCAGCAAGTGCAGCGAGGCGGAGAGAGCCACTCGGTACGTTCTCGCAGCGAGCCGTGGGCCATGCTGATTTTATCGGTCAGACACCGCGTTCACTTGTCTGTTCTGCCACCACGACAAGTCTGTCACCGTTAGACTCGATAGAAAGGAGGGGATTGCGCAGCTCGTTTGCAGGGTGTGCGACCAGCGGTATCAGAGCAAAGTGAACCGTGAGCATCCCCCTCGTCATCCGTGTCTAGCCGCCGTTCCTCACAGCTGCATCATGTCCTTCAGATCTGACCGAGCCCATTGACATCTACTCGGAATGGATCGATGCCGCTGACGCAGCCCAAAAAGAGGACCAAATCCCTCGTCGTCCGACAGCTTCTTCAAGCAGACCTGTACCAGCAGCCCCTTCCGTGGGGAGTGATGACGATGACTGACTTTTATTATCGCAATTGTACAACAATGCTTGCAATAAGATCGTCTGCTTAATGACCCTTGAGATCTGCATTGGCAAGTTTGGATGGAAATGATCTGCAGCGAAGCTTGTCTCTAGCTCGGAGTAAATCCCATGTTCAGCCACCGCTTGAATTTATGTAGTAGAGACAACGTGCTGCTCTTTCACCGCGACACGCTTTTAGAGTTCACGACGACCGTCGTCCTTTCGGTCCCAAACGTTACTGCAACCATATACCCGTGCACTGGTCGTACAACTCTCTAGACTCTTTCTTTCATCTCAGACGGATCGTCCATCATGGCGTCCTCAACCAATATCAAAGTTGTCTGTCGGTACGTCTTCGGCCCACGATCCCAGTCGGCCATCTACCTGCAGCTGTCGTGCTGACGCACAATTCAAAGATTTCGTCCTCCCAATGCTCTCGAACTGAGGGAAGGCGGTGAAATCGTCGTGTCTTTCATTGACAATCTCCAAACAGTCATGATGCGCAACTCGCAAGCTGTTTCTGGACCAGAGAAGGACGGCTTTACCTTTGATAGGGTGTTCCCAATGGGCACGAAGCAACATGAAGTATTCGACTACGGTGTCAAGGAGTAAGTCCCCGACGCTCGCGTTTGCTTGTCCTTCATTAACGCGGTCCTGCTCCGTGGACAGCATCGTCAAAGGTGAGAGTCTACGGGCAACTCGCGTCACTCGAGCTAGACTATCGTCCTTTTCATCCAACCATCCCCGAAATTCTCGCGTCATTCTTAACCCAGATTACTGACACGCCATTTAGATGTGCTTGATGGTTACAACGGAACTGTGTTTGCTTACGGCCAGACTGGGAGTGGCAAGACTTTCACCATGATGGCAAGCGGCTTCTACCTACTATAGTCCCATCCTCTCATCCCACGTGCTCAGGGCGCAGATATAGACTCGGACGAACTCAAAGGCATCATACCTCGGATTACTGAACAAATATTCCAATCGATAGTGGAGTCAGACGCTCACTTGGAGTATATGGTCAAAGTTTCATATATGGAAATCTACTTAGAACGCATTCGTGATCTGTTAGCTCGTAAGCTTGCGCAAGTTCTCTCTCCCATGAAACACAACTGATCGTCTTTTACCTGGCAGCTCAAAACGATAATCTGCAGGTCCATGAGGAGAAGTCGAGAGGCGTATATGTCAAGAATCTTTCGGATTATTATGTCAGTAGTGCTCGCGAAGTCTACGAGATCATGCGCCAGGGAGGTGCAGCACGAGTAGTGACTTCCACGAGTAAGTTCTGTACTCTGGTCGCATGAGGATTCTGACCTTGCCCTTGCTTTGTGACAGACATGAATGCTGAGAGTTCTCGTTCACATTCGATCTTCCTCATCACGATCCAGCAACGAAACACTGAGACTGGCGCTCAAAAGAGCGGTAATCTCTACCTCGTGGACCTTGCCGGCTCTGAAAAGGTTGGAAAGACAGGGGCATCGGGTCAAACTCTCGAGGAAGCCAAGAAGATCAACAAATCCCTTTCTGCTCTCGGCATGGTGATTAACGCTCTGACGGATTCGAAGGTACGTAACCTGAACTACAAGAAGGAGGTCCAGCTCTGATGTCGACATTGGTTGCTATTCCAGGCAAAACATATCCCATACCGTGATTCGAAACTCACGCGGATTCTCCAAGAATCCCTGGGTGGTAATTCACGGACGACACTTATCATCAATTGTTCTCCTTCGGCTTACAATGAGGCTGAGACTCTATCGACCCTGCGATTTGGTATTCGTGCGAAGTCGATCAAGAATACTGCTCGCGTCAACCAGGAACTCTCTCCGCTGGAGCTCAAAGGCCTTCTTGCCAAAGCGCAGCTTGCGAATACCAGACATCTATCGTACATACAAGCACTGGAGGCCGAACTCGCTATATGGCGCTCTGGAGGATCTGTGGAACAAGGCGAATGGGCAACTTCAGACAAGCCCATATCTCCCGTCGGTGTTTCCAAGAAACCCACTTCGTCACCCACTCCCTCAACCGCCAGGAGTATGACGCCTGTCAACCCTATTTTAGAGGGCCTCAGGTCGGATATCGATAGTCGACCACAAACACCTACCGTCGTTGGCATGGACAAGGATGAACGGGAGGACTTCTTGCGCAGGGAAAACGAACTCAGCGACCTGTTGGCCGAGAAAGAGAGTGCACTAGCTTCTGCAGAGAAACTTGTCAAGGAGCTCCGGGAGGAACTTGCATTCCTCAGGGAACAGGAATCCTCGATGTCTAAGGTAACTTCTGATCTTCTTTTAAATTCTCATTCTACAGCGGTTTTTTGTAGGAAAACAAAGCAATGTCCACCCAATTGAATGAGCTCCGTCTGCAAGTCGAGCGCCTCGACTACGACAATAAAGAAAGCATCATTACAATAGACATTCTGAGAGAGCAGAATCAGGATTCTAAGAACGAGTTGGATGAGCTTAAGAAGCTCATCACCGATCTTCGCAGCGCGCAGAAAGACGCCTCCGCGGAGGACAAAGAGAAGCGCAAACAGGAGAAGATGGCACTTATGATGGCCAAATTCGACGCGGTATGTTTCCTGTGCGTATTGAGCAGTTAGAGTCTGACTCTCCGTGTAGCAAGGAGCATTCTCTGAAAAGGACGAACAGCTTCGCCAGCTACTTGCTAAGCTTGACGCTGTCGACTCCGAGGCGACCATATCATCCCTTACCGTCGATGATGTGGTCGCTGCCAGGAGACAGCTCGCCGAAGCCCAGTCTCTAGTCCGTGAAACTCTTGATCGCCTGCGTCAAAGCCAGGAAGAAAATGAGATGATCGCTCGACGCCGTGATGAACTTGAGGGCCGCTTGTCTACCCTCGAAGCCGAATACGAAGAACTTCTCGGTGCGTCTAATTAGCGCCAGACGCCTTCATGAGTTTACCCCATTGCCGAGCAGAGAAGACCATTCATGATGAGGAGACGAGTAATGCTGACATTGCAAATTCGATGACGGAGTTCAAGGTATGCCGATCAGATAACTTACGTCGTATCAATACATATTCATGAGGCAATTGCTGAACGTCAGAACAAACTGGAAGCTCAGTATGCCGCTCGGCGAGAAGCTGGCATCGCCGAGGTCGCCGATCTCAAACAGCAGCTTGAGCTGAAATCAAACGAAATTCGGTCCCTCAATGCCACGATTGATAGCATGAAGAACGTCAACGAAGAGTTAAAGGTATGTGCCCTCCTGGACATTGTTTTGTTCCGATTCAAGACTGGTGCTCTGCGTAGCGCGCTTTCGCTGTGACGTCTGCAGGAATTGAGGGTGGCAAGAGCCTGGCCGAAAGCGCACAAGACCTGGAGCGCACCCGCAAGGCAATCAATGTTCAACTTGCAGAGTTTGAGGGCGTCAAGAAGTCGCTTATGCGAGATCTGTCGAACCGTTGTGAAAAGGTGAATTCGTTCAGCATCCCGTGCGAGCCAATATTCACTACATTATGGCAGGTCGTCGAACTCGAGATCCAATTGGATGAGATCAAGGAGCAATACAACAATGTCATTCGGAATAGCAATAGCAAAGCCCAACAGAAGAAGATGGCGTTCCTCGAGCGAAATTTGGAGCAATTGACAATAGTTCAGAAGCAGGTAGGTGTTCGTGTTGCTGTGTTCTCGCTCTATCCCACCGGCGGCTTGCAGCTCGTGGATCAGAACTCGGCATTGAAGAAGGAAGCTGGGATCGCTGAGCGAAAACTGCTTGCACGGAATGAGCGGATCCAGAATCTGGAGACCCTCCTCCAAGACGCAGATCGTCGGTTAGCCATTCAAAACCAGAAGTTCGAAACGCAACTTCAATCGGTAAAGGAACGGCTCGAGCAAGCGCGTGGTAAGGTCGATGTCAACATATCCGATCAGCTACTTACGAATTGGACACCCAGCGCAAAAAGCCTCCAACACTTCGACATTGAGTTTCGGTCGAATTGCGAAGCCACTCCGTGGCGGCGGCGGCTCTGCTGCAGCTGCAGGGATCACGGGTGGTTCTATGCAAGCAACTGGAGGAACCGGGCCGTCGTCGGCTAATCCGTTGGCCAGGATTCAGAATGAAGAAGGAGGGTAAGTGATTGAATTAGGCTCCTTCGAAGCTCACAGCTGACCATTTTCTCGGGTTTCATTTGTTCCTGTCTGGCTGTGGCCGCCCATCAGAGGTGGTACGTACACGTATTTTTGGGTGTGAGACATGCTGACGAGTCCAACCCTAGCGAAGCGCGCTTCGTGGTTCTTTAACTCTCGAGGAAGCTAGAGGACGTTAGAATCCTCGGCATGCCAGGCATTCCGTATCTCCATCGCATTGACTTGATCTACACATACCATCACCTATAATTCACTTTCTGGAGGCTGACCAGACGCAAGGATAGAAATATGTATTCTATACTAATCTGGCTCACCGTCTGGGCCCCAGTGTCAGGTGTCTGTCCCTGGCCCAGGTGTGGGTACGGAAGGAAAAATTATACGGATGGGCCCACCCCTGTGTATGTGTCATGGTAGATGCCCATTAGTAGACAGATCCGGATGTGCCGGATGGCTAGAAGCGTCCCTTGAAGTGGCAAGGCGATTACTTACGACGTCCACTGGAGATATCGCCCGCGCAGCGTCATGACGGAGCCGACAGGGATCCATTTAAGCGAGACGGAAGGACTGCTACGCTACTGATGGACCCACGGCGGCTGCACCGATCTGACAGTGACCGTCAATCGTCAACCTCGAGGATGCCCAAGGGAATCCGTGCACTGCGAAGAATCCGACACAGTGCCGGTATCCACTGGCACCCTGCCGTTGGCAGCAAAAATTTTCGTCGGAAATACGCGAGGGCGGGGACCTGCGATGGCTGTGTGTTAATGAGGGTCATCCAGCCTGACTTTCGGGGCAAATAGTCGAGCTAACAAGGTTCACCAGGGTTCAGGCTCTGCCAGGCGCCGCCAAGGGTCTGCCCGACGCCGAGCCCTGCGACAGATCTCTGCCTTTGCCGGCCAACTTATCCTTTGCCCTACCAAGATCGTCCACTCATTTACTCAACTCTACAAGTCCGCACCGGGCAAAGTGCCGTACTGACACGCTGACGGACCCATTTGTGTTGCGGAACCAAATTCTTAGCGACTCAATTCCGTTCAATAATCGCGCTAGAAATTTGCTCCCACCCGGTGCTCCTTGCTTTTTCCTTTCCTCCCCTTTAACACGGCAGTTCGAGGCGTGTCGTCCTCTTCGCCTTCCTGTCCCGAACGCCGTATTATCATTTGTTCGGCATCTTGGTTTCAGTACATCATCTCTGGTGAGTCTCATCATTCACGCGTCCTTTTCCGCCTAGCGCACATCGTGGCCCATTTACGATAACCTGTGCCACCCTCACTGTTCTCGACGCGCTCTTAACCGCGTCTCCGTGCCGACCCCATTGCCACGACTTGCCTCCAACGTGTGCATTGTCACTAAACCGTGCCCGCTTTTACAGCTAATTCATTTACGCCTCCATTAAAAACTATAATCTCTACTGCTCCTTTGTTCTTCTTATTTGCGTGAGTTGCTATCCGCAAACACTCTCCGTCTCCCTCATCCTGCTCTCCTCAGTGCGTGATTAATATACCTTTTTGCAATGGCATCACATCATGGAGATACTTCTCGAAAACCTTCGGGATCGTCTACGCGCTCCTCGGGTCATTCGCCATCTGCGTCGCCGGGTAATGTATGTCATGCGTCCCTCCCCATCGAATCTTGGTTAATGCTTCCCAAAGGCACATTCGCAGGGAAAGTTCACGTCAACAACTGCGCCTAACATGTTTGGAGTCGGGATGGGTGCAGGACCCGCGCTCAAGGGCCTCAACTCTGGTTGGCAGGTTCGTCGAGTTCATGCTGTCTCAACACGTGTGACTTATATCCGCTATTAGGTTTGGGGGTCCGCAACACCAGGATCGAAGAGGAACGCATCTATTTCTTCTGCGGCAAGTGTGAACGACCTCTCACCCTCGCAAGGCGAGAATACGTACCGTTCCAACATCGGGGAGAGTTGGACCGCACCGCGGCCATCCAGTGGTACTTGGGATGAGCTGAGCGACAGTCCGCAGAAAAAGGAATTTTCTCAGTTGGTCAGTTAAGCAAGCGTATCATGAACATGCCTGCTGAGTTTGTGGTAGGATCCGAATTCTCCGCTTTCTTTGCATCACGCACGACAGAGGCAAGTGACAGTGGTTCAAGCGGCTGCGCTATCGGGGACCAGAATTGTACGTTCTTTCCGTTAAGATCAGAGATCCTTTGACGCTAAGGTTCAATCTCCTTCAAAGGACGATCGTTCTTCGGCAAAGCCCGGGCAATTCTCCCCCCAGAGGTTCGATA
Source organism: Tylopilus alboater (assembly GCA_038090535.1). Classification (NCBI taxonomy): domain Eukaryota; kingdom Fungi; phylum Basidiomycota; class Agaricomycetes; order Boletales; family Boletaceae; genus Tylopilus; species Tylopilus alboater. The sequence continues at coordinate 10,334 of JBBPMW010000031.1, read as the reverse complement.
ATGCGCTCGGGAAGGAGATACCTGTGTCCAGTAGGTATCCTTCGCCGTCTAATCCCACTTACGGATCCTCTTCGTTCTCCGGGCAAAACGGAACGCTGGATGTCACGTCCATGGTCGAGAATGAGCTGTCACTTGGCCTCAGAGGAATGGCTGTTGAGGACGACCACGTCAACAACCAATACCGTCAACCGTCTGTCCCATCCCAATCGAACGGCGTTTCCTATCATTCTGTTTCTCCTCAGGTGCGACCGTCCCCCATGGTCCAGGGTCGTACATCGTATGGCGGTTACCCTCAAGCGGATTATTCTTCCTACTATACCAACGGCGCACCACGCGACCTTTATATGGATTATGGATATGGATACAGTACACCCGCCGACCACTCGATATATCCCGCTGCTGGTGGCATGAACAGTAACTCATCTGCGAATGTATACCCAGGTGTATCCCCACAGACACTACACCCTAATGCTTCTGCTGGCCAGCAGTCTGGCATATATTATGATTACTCTGCCACCGTTCGGTCGCCCTCGCAATATTACTACCCTACCCATCAACCGATGCTCTATCCTACTATTCCCTCCATCTCTCCAATGCCAACACCGCAACTAAGCGCTGCAGTACCAACTGGTGTACAGGACAAAAAGCAGGTATGTGTTTGCTTTGGTTTCGTTTAACGTCCTCTCTCATTCGACGTCAGTATGGTCTTCAGCAACAGGTGAGATTAGTAGCCATAATGAAAGGATGGCTTGGAACTTAGCTTTCAATTCACCAGGCTTATGCAGCAGCCATGGAATATGGCACTCAACTACCTTTCATGCTTCCTGGCGGTGCGCTGTATGGTCATACTGGCCTGAATGCCCACGGAATCCCATTTTACCACCAAACCGTGCGTCCTGGACGTCGTCACGACAACGATGCCACATTGGCCTTGCGTAGTCCACTGTTGGATGAATTCAGGGCTAACAAGTCACGGAAGTGGGAACTGAGGGTGAGCTGTGTTGCAGATTCTAGGATAACCATTAATGCCGTGGCATAGGATATCTTCGGCTATGTTGTCGAATTTAGTGGTGATCAGCACGGCTCCCGATTTATCCAGCAGAAGCTTGAGACGGCAACATCAGAGGAAAAGCAAGTTGTCTTCGATGAAATTATCCCCGATAATGTGCTACAGTTGATCCAAGATGTCTTTGGCAACTATGTGAGTTGTAGTCGATCTTCTTCTGGCACTGACTTATCATGAAACAGGTCATTCAGAAACTGTTCGAGCATGGGACACAGGTGCAGAAAACCGTACTAGCCAACACTATGGAAGGTCATATTCTCCCGTTGGCTCTGCAAATGTATGGCTGTCGCGTCGTCCAAAAGGTAGGATTGTAATCGGCCCAACATGGCACCACTAACCGGATTTCATAGGCGGTTGAGTTCATTCTTCCAGAGCAACAAGGTTGCTTCGTGAAAGAGTTGGAACCCCATGTGCTCAAGTGTGTCAAGGATGCGAACGGCAATCATGTTATCCAGAAATTGATCGAGCGCGTATCTCCTGACCGCCTTGGTTTTGTGCAATCATTCCGCGGCAACGTGTACGACTTATCAACACACCCATATGGTTGTCGAGTCCTCCAGCGCTGTTTTGAGCATCTGCCAGAAGAACAGACCCGCACCCTGATGGACGAATTGCACAAATACATGATCAACCTCATGCAAGATCAGTTTGGAGTAGGCAACCCCCTCCTTTAATGTGTGGTACTTCGTTGACACTTTGCACCACTAGAATTATGTCGTTCAATTCGTTCTTGAGCAAGGTAAACCTCACGATCGTTGTCAAGTTATTGCCAAGCTTCGCGGTCAGATGCTGAACATGGCTCGACATAAATTCGCGTCGAATGTCTGCGAGAAGGCGCTCGTCACCGCTACTACAGAGGAGCGGCGTGCTTTAGTTGACGAAATCATCGCGCCCAAGCTTGATGGTGTCAGTCCCATTGTGTCAATGATGAAGGACCAATTTGCCAGTAAGTCGCTCTGGGGAGTTCGTGGACTTGACTGAATGATGCATTCTAAGATTACGTGCTACAACGAGCGCTCACGGTCGCTGATCAAGACCAGAAAGAGCTGCTTGTGAGCAAGATCCGTCCTCAGCTCGTAAGCATGCGCCGTTACTCGAGTGCCTACAGCAAGCATTTGATTTCTAGTACGACATTATTCATTGGCACTGTAATCTAAACTCATTAACATTGCAGTTGAGCGGCTCTTGGAACGCACGGTCAATGCTTCCAAGGTGTCATCGGACAAGCCAGCAGACTATCCCTCGCTATGTTAAAATCAGTCAAACTAATGACATGCGCCATCTGCCCTTGCTCGTTAGGCAGTCGCGGTTCATCACTTCGTGTTTTCCAATTTCCCGTTGCCCGTTTCCTTTTCTCGCTCTCCTACCTTTGATCGCAATGCTATGGTACAACTACATCAATCTCATTTCCTCATATTCTGCACTCACGTCTATTACCCTCGCAATGAACATTCGTAATGCAACCTACACCCATGTCTCGTTCATTTTTTTTTCTCGAATTCACTCATTCGCTCACTTTGGTCGGATACTTGCATTTTCCTTCGCTGTTAATATTGGACCCCACTTTTAACGTTGCTGTTATCCTTGCGTTGCGAACATCTCAGTCGGTACGATAACTGCCGCTGGGTGCTACGATGAAGATTTGTCCGTACATTACACTTAGGTTGGTTATAATCGTCAGATTGAAGTTCTCGCATGGGCAAGCGTGGCCAAACAAGGGAGTGCGATTAGGCGAGTCGGTATTATAATAGCGTTAACTTCCGGCGGGAGCTGCAGGCGCCCCTCCACAAAAAACCAGAACAACACGTCGGCTCATTTTCGCAGGTCAGACACGTTGAAGCCATGAGCACTGTCGAAGCCGCGGCCTCGCTCTTTGGTTCGGATGGCGATTCTGGGCCTGACCCTTTTGCGGTCCTTGGGAACGAGGTAAATGACACGACACCACCCCACGATGAGCACCAGATCCACACTTCGTCCCATTCGTTCCAAATGGGTCAGGACACTTCCTCCTGGTTCGCAGAACAAATGTATCCAGACCCTCAGCAGGAGCAACATGATCCCTGGTTTATCCCGACCACTCAGGAAGCCTCTTCTGGCCAATCCCACCGTCCGAGCGGCCTGCCGTCGTCCTACGACTACCAGCAGCGTTACTATCCTCCAACAAATGCACACGAACCACAGTCAGCGTATAATTCTCCTCCAGGTCAGTGAATCATTTGTCTCCTCCGCTTCTTTCGCTCACTTCACGTGTTGGACAGTAAATACGACGGCAGCCCACCAGAGTACTCCTGCCTCTTACGAGCCGTATAATCCTACCACTCCTGCTCATTATCAGCCATACAACACTAGTCAATATCCCGCCCAGCAGCCTTCATATGACCCATACAAGCCGACCGCAACCGCGTCAGCGTCAAATCCGTATGCACCTCGGGAACCGGCAAAGCAGCTCTCTACAATACCTGCACAACCACAAGCCGCACAACCTGACAACCACAACCCTGTCTCTCGCTCTGTATCATCTCCATACTCGGCTTCATTCGCTGTCGTTTCGCCGCAACAACCTCCGATTGGTGTTCCTGTTCAAGCTTCCAAGCCGCCCCCTGCTCCTACCGCGGCTGAATTTAGACCAAAGGCATCAAATGCCTACGACCCCCCTCTCCCACCACCGAAGGTACATAGAACGACATCTCCAAGTGCCCTACGCTTCACGGGCAACTCGCAGGGTCCTCAGGCTATTTCTCACATTTCACAGCCCCCTTCCATAAACCCGTACGACCACAGATCCATGGCTGGACTTCCGAGGACAATGTCTCCTAGCTCCATTCGATCAGTATCTCCGGCTTCGGGTTCTTTTGTACCGTCGAAGACCGTCCCAGCGTACACATCATCCCAGCTCCGGGGCAGGTCTACCTCGAATGGTTCAACCTTGTCTTCCCAAGGTGTTCTCGATCCTGTTCAACCACGCAAGGAGTATGGGCTTGGTTTTGGTGCCCACATCGCGGAACCGAGTTCATATAACAGTCAGCCTCACCACCTTGTTGAGCAGGACATCCATGTATCACGTGCCCCTCGCCTACCATATGCACCTTCGCCGTCGCTATTGGGCTCAAATGATCCCTTAGGTCGAACGTCTTCCCGAGCACCGGTCATAAGCTTCGGCTTCGGCGGCAAGGTTCTTACTTGCTTCCATAGCTCTGTAGACTTGAATACGGGATTTGACGTTGCGCTCTCATCTCGGCGCACAACCAACGTGACAATCCGCGTGCTACACCAGTTATTACCCGATTATGTGTCCGAAGCCAAGGCAACGCAGTATCCTGGACCGTTGTTCTCTGATCCTGGTACCCCCGTAACAAGTCTCGTACGCACAGGAACGTCGCAGGCGAAGACGAAGAAGGCTCGTGTGATCAAGTATCTCGAAGAATGTGCTGAAGAGATCTTACGGGGAACGACGTACATATCTGACAACATCGAGAGACAACGTTTAGAAGGGAAGCTGGTGCTAGCCCAGTTGTTAAAGATCATGGTTGAAAATGACGGCTCGCTATCGGGAAGGTAATCAACTTGGACAACGGTGCAACGGCAATTACTGATGCATACACATTAGCCCAGCCATCGATAACGCAGTCCGCACCGCACTGTTGCCACGTATCGCTGGCACCATGGACGGTTCCGGACACGACAAGCCAGTTACGCTTTCGGCGCCTGCTCTCACGTCCTCCGTGCCCAATGCATATGGGACGACATCGATGCTTCTACCTGTCAAGGAGACACCCATATCGGTCTCTACACTCTTTCCATCCGCTCTGGACAAGATACAGGAGCTCCTTGTGCGAGGAGAGCGCCGCCAAGCCTATCATTACGCTCTGGATGAGAGATTATGGGCACATGCAATGATTATTGCAAGCAGCGTCGACAAGGAAGCTTGGAAGGAGGTAGTCAACGAGTTCTTGAAAACTGAACTCGCCGTTCATGAGACTCTTCAACGTGCTACTCCTCACGTCAATGGCAAAGGCCCCACATCCCAGCCAGCCAATGGGCGTGAATGGCTACGAGTTGCATACAGCGTATTTTCAGGTCAAGGACCCACCGCGGGTATGTAATATCTTACCAACTTAGGGATAGACTTACACATGGTTTGCAGTTCAAGAACTTGTCCCAATGAACTTACTATCAAGAGCAGCGACTGGTTTACAAGTTCCTGCTCCCATGTTGTCGCACATGTCACCTGTGTCTCCAAATTTTTCATCGACTGCAGCTGTTACACAGATCCCTGTGGAATCTCTCTCAAAATGGCCCGAGATAGCAGCTAGTATTGTATCCAGCCCTCTGAATCCGGAGTACTCGGCAACGTTGTCAGCTCTTGGGGATTGCCTGTTATCTCATCATCTTGTAGAAGGTGCTCATGTTTGGTACGGGAATTTTGTCCTCTCTTCTCGTACTACTTCTGACGCTGCTTTCCAGCTATCTACTTTCCCCTCAGACCTCAGTTATGGGCGGTCTAGGCGGTCCTGGTACTCGTTTGGTGTTACTGGGTTCGCAGAGTCCGCACATCAATTCAGCATTCTTCAGAGATCTCGATCCGATCATATTCACCGAGGTCGCGGAGTTTGCGTTATCTTTGAAGGCACCCACCAAAGGCCAAGAGCCTTTCCATGGTTTCCCCCATCTCCAAGCTTACAAGTTTATTCGGGCTACGTATCTCGCCGATATTGGACATGTTCAGACTGCTACCAGGTATACTCTGAGCTGCTACTGCACAAGACTATTGTTTTGACTACCCCCAACAGGTACTGCGAGGCAATTACTGCAGCTATGGGACGTCCCTCCCCATATTTCACTCCTGCGCTGGTGGAGGGACTGAAGCAACTCGCCGACCGTCTACTTGGTTCGCCTCATATAGATAAATCTACTTCGTGGATAGGCGGGAAAGTGAACAAACCTTCTCTGGACAGTATTGGTAATTGGCTCGAAGTACGCCTCACCAAATTTATTGCCGGCGAAGGCAACGAGGCATCTTCCCCCACAAGTGAGTTTTCGAAGGCCCAATTTGCTGGCCCTTTCTCGAGCTACAGCTCTATTTCTTCGGCAACGACGTCAGCCAGTCCATCTCCCCCACCCACAGTCATCAACTCGCGCGTTATGTCGGCAATGCAGCCACCTAGGCGGAGCGGCTCCGCGATGGCATTGCCATCTACGACTATGCACATCCCAGTTGACAGAGCGTCCTCTGCCATGGAGTATTACCGCCCCACAAGACATGCATCTCCTGCGCCTAAAACTGCGCCACTCCACTCAACGGGGTATCACTACTCGCCGTATGCCACTCAAGCAAGCGGACCTCCTATGGCCAATGGATATGCGGCTATGTATGGGAGTGAGGCATCCTCGCGAAAGACATCACTTGAGATGACGGCCGAGGAAGGTTTAGAGACACAGAGCATTCCACGGTACGAACGAGATCAACCTGGGGAAGAAGAGCATCAACCGAAAAGCGTGAACGGCAATCAAGAAACTCAAGATTCAGGTAGCTGGTGGAACTCACTCAGCAACACCGATTGCGCGCCGACACCGATTGCTACTACATTCCACCATGTCGACAACGTAACAGGGCTGGGAGAGGGATTCATCTCCTTGATGGATGATGTTGCACTGTCGGTGGCGCCAAGCGTAACCACATCACCCCGCCAGCAGGTGGAGAGTGGATTTGATGAAGAAACAGACGATCTTGGGTTAGGAAATATTGCGAACAGAAAAAGGCAGGACGCGCCTGCGAAGACAGCCGGAGATAATCCACCAGAACCAGTCCAGGACATTACCGAGGCTGATGAGAAACGAGGTAAGCTACACGTGACCTGTTCCGTCGTAACATTGATTTTTATCTCCTTGCTAGACCCTCAACCGCATGCGGCTGCTTCGGCGGGATCATCGTGGTTCAGCCGGTTATGGAAGCGGTCCGACACTCCAGGACCGGTCAAAGCCAACCTTGGGGAAGAGACGACTTTCTACTATGATAAGGAACTAAAACGTTGGGTGAACAAGAAGGTGAATAAGCTCCGTGCCTGCCTTGATAGTGCCTTACCCTTTTCTAGGCTGGAGTAGAAGCTGCGCAACCATCAGCTCCTCTGCCTCCACCTTCACGAGCTCAGACTGCCTCTCCTAGCGTGAGCAACTCTCGTTTCGGTGGGACATCCAACGGGACTCTCGCTCCCCCTCAACGACCTCCACCGAGGACCGCATCCGCGATTGATTTAAGCACATCTCCTACTTCTAAGGTCCCTATGCGTGTACGGTCCAACTTGGTACCTACTGAAGTTGCATCGATGCCAAATACACCCGCACCAAGTAGCATGCCCAATGCGCCACCCATGGGACGCTCACGGTCACAAGCTGCGAAGAAGAATGTGAGGAGTAGATACGTAGATGTATTCCAGCAGGATGGGCCCTGAGGCCTGAGGTGTTGCCTAGTGAAATACTTTGTCGAAGTTGCATTTGTTTAGACGATATTCTCTTCATACATACCATTACTTATATCATTCTTACTATCGCGTTCTTGTTGGATCCTTCTTATCTATCACATTTTATTCCGCCATCATTGTATGGAAACTAACACACGCCAGACTTTTGTGGAACTGGGACTTGTCACATCCACAGAAACTCTGCGCGGGAGATGCACACATCTAAAACAAGAGTTTGAAGGGATACCCTGGTCGCTTCTAATCAGCATCGTGACGAACCACAGCGAACGAAACATACCTCTGTTCTTGATACGGAACAATGATACCAAGATGGAGAAAACGATAAAATTGACGAATGTCCAGAGGTATACCTGCGTCCGTTGCCGAGCAGGAGACTTTTGATATGGTGTGACTACCGTCAGCATCAAGAATGAAGCTGCCAGAACCCCATCTGTACATGATGACAATGTGAACAACCTAGGCTTTGTGAAAAGCGCGAAACACTTACAAATCATCGACACGACCTGCACCTCCTGGCCAAACTGGTTCTGAAAACCGCCGGCGACCCAACTGCCATCACGATTGGCCCATGGCACACCACGGATACGAGTAAACATGAATCCAGACGTCATGACCAGCGATACCAGAACGGTTCCGGCTGCCCATACCCAACGGTTACGAATTACTGGGCGTATGAAGCGGAAGATAAGCGTGACGACGGGGATGAGAGAAATAATTGTGCCGAGTTTGGACCAGTCGATGGGGGCCTTGTAGGGAATTGGGATCGGGGTATGGATGGACAGTTGCTCGGCCAGAGGTCCAGCTTCAAAGCCGCTGTACACACTAAGCATGACATCAACAGAGATGAAGTGGGCCATACTTTGAGAAATCGTATTTAGATGGATTGGCAGCATTTTTGGCATTAGGACCCTCCGTGGCAGGGTAGACATGAACTACCGGTGCAGAGTTGAGTTGGAGCTGCGGACAGCTGTCAGAATCCCTAGACGAATGATGTAAGGTAAAATCATACTTTTTGGAAGATTTTGATCGACTCGTCGAATTCGGCGGTAGCAAAAAAGTGGTTGTCACGGTGGACTTGGGGGGCGTTAGACCAGGCTTTGGCAACGGCTTTGAAGGAAGGATCGAACTCCCTAGCTGATGTGTTACTTGAATTAGCGGACAAGAACACTGTGGTACTCACTTGCACGGCGCACATTTGCGCTGTGAGTTCAGTGCTGTGAATTGGATGGTGGCCGACCAGGTGCGCTTAGGAGAAGTGAGGATGTCGAATACGCGCTCGTCGAGGCGTATGACGCCATTTCCAGCTGCTGCGAGTTGCACGAGCTCGCCCTGGAGAGAAGATTTCGCGGCCAGAGAGAGTGGGAGGAGTAAAAGAAGGAGAAGGGGCCAGAACATGGTGGTAGTCGACGTGTACACGTGGGAAGTCCGAGTCGGTACAAAGTCTAACTTACTGAGTGTAGCAAGTTAGACTAGTTGGGTGACCATGTCTCATGCCCTGCTCTTGCGGCTCTTCCTCTCGCCCTCCTTCTTCTCTGTCCATGTCGCCCTCCGATACCTCATGCTCTATGCAGACAACATCGGAATCACCTACTACCTCACCCGTAGGCTCTCCGATCTCGACACCCATGAGCTACGCGACGTTTGGGGCTTTGTCTGGTGCGCGCATCTCCAATCCCGTTCTTCCAATCCTCATGCATATTTAGCCACCTTCTCGTCACTCGGCCATCGAAATCTCGTGCACTCGAGTGTTTCGTAGTCGACATTGCACAGAGGTCTACGCACATCGCCATGCTCGTCAGTCCATTTGACGTCCTCACATTTGACTAAGGCACTCATGGTCATCAAGACATTATGGTTCATGCAAGCCTCCCTCCAAGACTTTGCAGCGAACCCAACTTCCCAGTCATTCCTCGTCTGTCAAAGGACCTTGCACCGATGCCATGAAATCATCTTTGTTGAACTACCTCCGCCTCCCTCGGGTCCGTATTCTGGTTTGCTATCGTCCCATTTTCCATTTGCACGAAGAAAGGTCAAGCCTCGTGTGGAACCTGCCCTGGTTGGTATTGGCCTTGTCCTGGCAGGTGTTCCCGCTATGCCGGCGCTGACAGAGGTTATGGGCGAAGTGGCTTTGCAGCAAGGCCGAGCAGATGACGATGGTGTAAATCTTCGCAGTGTCGAGGCAGATGACGACCTCGCATATGACATCCCGGCCAATGCAGACTCGGGTGAAGATGAGGACAACCCCTCTGACGTGAAACCTGACAACGAGAACGCAGGAGAATCAGAGGTACCAGCTGCAAATGGTTCGGAGAAACACACCGAGACACGATCAATCTCGCGTCGTCGGCGCACTATCATTGCTGCGCAAACGAGTCCTGCACTCGTTCATCTTCGGAACGTACATCGGTCTCGACTCTCAGAAGACCCCCTTGACCAGCAGGATCCATCCCCTGGTCGCGTTTCGAGTCCATATCAGTCTTCACCTTCGATATCTTCGTCCCCATCTCCCCTCAAACAAAACATGACGGCTACGGCTGATGCCCTCCTGCAAATGTACGACATACAATCACAATCTCATCTCTTAAGAAGCCAGTATTGTCGGTCAGAAGTATGTCCGCCACTGTATGTCTCGACGCAACCTGGGAGCTTATGTACTACCTGATTCTGTGTAGGTTCAGTTTATTCTTACGCTCGAGAGTATATCCAACCGCCTCTTGGTTGTGCCTAAACCTGCACGTGTCAGTGCTTTGCGAGCTGAATTGACTGCTTTGAATCACCAGCTTCCCGCG